>VYZW01007288.1:11866-32009 GCA_013401315.1 Balaeniceps rex
GGCCCCCGCTCGCCGCCATGGCGAGGGTCCGGGCGGCGAAGGGCCGGTCCTCGCCGCCAGCCGAGCCCCCGCCCGGTGGCCGCAGCCGCCGCTGGCGGCAAGGGAGTGCCCGCGGAACAGGGCTCGTTCGGGGCGGACACCGTAAGCCCTGGTAGATCGGTACCTGAGCTCGGCGGTGCGTGCCGACAGCCTTGCTTGTGCTGCGTCCGGCCTGCGGTGTGGCAACGAGCACGGACCCGTCGCGTAAACAAAACGGGCAGCACGGCAGCAGGCCCCGACGGACTGCGAAGAACGGGGGCAAATGGCTGCGCTACCGCCACCCCACCCTCCACTGGGTAGCTTTCCACCCTGCATCTCCTAGGTGTTGATTTAATGCTGATACCCAAAAAGCTGCCTTGTATCTCATCCCAACTATGGCCCAGGTGGACCCCTGTGGACTGACAAGGGGGATGAAACTTTCCTGAAACACCATTGGAATTCCTTATTTTTTAATACAGAATGGCTGGAAAATACTGAATCTGGACTTTTTTCTACTGCATCTGCAGATGATATGACAGAAACAGTGAATCAAAGCTAACCGCTACATTCTGCAAGTAGGCTGTTCACTTTGAAGCTTACAACATATAATTGAAATGTGATTAATTCCTTTGCTGGTTAACACTTAGAAGAAACCTTCACCTAAGATTCTTATTCATTGTAGCAGACTGTGAAAGTCAAAAGAGGCCTTTGCCTAATTATTTTCTCTCTTGCTGCAGATTATCTGGCTGCCTCAGAAGAGGTCTATGAAAAGGCCACAAGAATATGCGCCTCAGAGTGAGGGCTGAAAATATTACATTTTCTTTTCATGTGCTTCCCAGCTACAAGTATGCCTGCTGTTCTTTCTTGTCTTCATTTTCCCTTCTACCTCCTCTTGTGCAGTCATGTCTTAATTACAGCTGTACTAGCACAGTCAAAAATAGTGTGTCTTATCTATTTACTAGCATCTTTTTCATCACTGGAGGTCATTCTACAAGATAACCAGCCTAACTGGTTGAGACCTTCCTGTAATTTTAGCCTTTTCCCTTCTTCAAAGCCACCAAAAGGAGAAAGGAAGTGAGCAAAATGAATAGCTAGATGGCTTTACAGAGAGAAAAAGGAGGGAGACAGAACCAGCAGAAGATGGACAAGAGGTAGAACACAGTTGCCTGGGAGGAAGCCTGAACACAACCTGACCAAATGCCAGTGTTTGCCGCTTTGAATTCTCTTTATAGTTGGTGCAGTTGCAGTTATCTCGGCCGTCTTAGCCAAGTCACAACTCCAGTCCTCAGCTATTCAGTTCCTAACAAAACATTTGTTTAAGCCTCATTATTCCTACCGAAATTACTAATATAATTCCACTGTACCGTAACAGTTTTAGCTGTAAGTGTCAAGGAAAAGCAAGAGCACAAGAATCCACATTTGAGATTCCCCTGGGAAAACACTTGGCAACTTTCTTACCCTCTGGAGCAGCTCACTCTCTAGCAGCTGCGGGCAATACAGAGATCACCATTTTTTTCCTGAAGAAGAAACACAAAATACTGCAATAAGGAAAGCCAGGGGCTTAAACAACTTTCTCCTTGATACAGGGTGACTCTGACTTGAAAATTAACAAGCCTTGTATGGATGCAGTTGCTTTCTCATGAGAAAAGAACGGCAAGTGGCTGTTGTCACTCTAGCCCTGTTACTGGTTTGGTTTTGTCATGGCACCACAAGGGTAGCAGGCACAGTGTAATGTATAGGAGCAAGTGCAGAATAAAAGACTGCGCCTGCTTTTCACAAACTGCTTGTTTTGAAACAAGAGACATAGATAGCAATACAGGAGCCTAGGGAAACAGGGGGAGTACTAGTTAGCATCGACAGCTAAGAAGCTTTTTTAATAGGCATTACAGTAAACAGAGTGGCAAAAGTTGGGTTGTCCTGGACATCATCTTCCAGACCATCTGCAGCCCTACTTCTGCACCCATGGCTGGACTTGAGGAGACAAGATACAAGGCTTAGGAAACCAGCAACAGAACAGAATAATAGTTGAATCTCTCAAATCAAGATTTTTCCAAACCTGTAAAAGTAGCAGGAAAAGGCAGAGCCTCCTGTCCAGAGCTCAACCCAAAAGAAAGAAGAAAGAAAAAAGAAAAACAGATCTAGAGGAGAACAGGACTCAAGGGTTTTTTCTTCTTTCATACAGGAAACCTCCCGATAACTCCTTCCTAAAAGAGCGGTTTCCTATGTCATTAATTATCACCGTATGCTGTACAAAAACATTTGGAAGCTGTCCATCATAGCACTCTTTCCGTCATGCTTGAGATAGCAAAACTAAATGCAAATACAACATCCTATTTATATATTTAGCATACATGTATTTACATTTTTACTACAAAGCCATCTGTCTTCTCTTAAGCGAGCTGAAGCCAACCCACTTTCCTGAAATAGGCCTTTTTAAGAAAGAAGGGTCAAGCGAACAACAGCAGATTAGTTCGGACTGTGAGGTATTTACCTCCCAATTCAGATAAAACCCAGGCTGTTGTTTGCTCTGCACATAAGTGTATCACTTACTTAGACAAATGTTTTTGGAAGAGCTATGACTCCAGGGCAGGAGCAGACTTCTGAGAAGGATTCTTCAAGGAGACCAGGAACAAGGATAGCTCTGTAGCTGAGAAGGGTGAACTGGAAGGCTTAAACATTATAACAAGTGAACAGGAAGCTTAAAAAAGGCAGATTGCATGTGAAGGCTGGGAAAAAAACGTAATTTTCCTTGGCAAAGCTGAAAACTGAGGAGGCTCGTCTCAAGAGTCTATGCATTCTAGGCTGGTGTCAAATCCCAGGTTGGTTTGGCATTTACTTCATCCTGTGGTTTACCATCTTGTTTAACTTGATGGAGAATTAAAAGATATTTTCCTCCAGTTTGGTGGGGGTTGCATTTCCCTTTATCTTAGTAGATAGCAAAATTCTGTCAGCTGGTTGGATTTTCAGGTGAAATGAGAGACTTCCCAGTGGTGACAAGAAACTGTTTTTCCCTTGTTAGTTTGGAAACAGCAGACTTCAAGAGATGCATAAATTAAATCAAGTCTCAAAGGAATGTATATGTCATTTCAGACATGCTTCTGTTTACGTGGGGTGGGGTAAAAGTTCTGAGGTTTCAATGAAATGCACACCATTACAAAAAATGAGGATATTCTATTTTCAACACAAATAGGTTGTTTGAATGTACAGGGCAAGTCTGGAGGGGAGTGAGAGGGAAGATGATACAGGTGACATAAAACACCTGATCCTGAACATGTCTTTGGTTAAAGGCTTGGGAGGTCTCTCCCTTGTCTGTTTCATGAGAAGGGTTTATTTTGACGCTTTCATCCTTTTTGGCTGCCTTTTTACCTCTCATTATCCACCGGGACTTGTCAGACATAGTGCTCACAAACATAGCTCCAGGGGAAGTGCTTTGTTTGTCTGCCTAAGATAGGAACTACAGTGGTTTCTGACAGTCGGGTTCTAAAGTGCCTGCATAGAAGTTGTCAATAGTTATTACCAGGAAAAAAAATATCTTTTCTTTTCCCCATAATCTATAGTGACACTTTTCTGGTATCCCTCCACTGTGTAGCCTCAATGTCACTGTGTACACCTGCTCCTTGGTGTATGTCATATGTCAGCAGTGCCCCACATACAGACCCCATCTCTGGTTTTTAGGGTAGAAGTTTCTATTCCAACAGAGCTTCCCTCACAGGAGGGTTGGTTGTCTGCTGTCTTCATATGCGATGCTGGTTTGTATGTCCCTCTCAGTAGTTAAGAGTATTTTTTGTGATTTGCGTAGCTTGTATTTGGTTACATGAGAATGATAGAAGAAAAATTTGATGGATTTTTTTCATTTGGACCAATGAAAATAGCAAGTGATCGATACAGTGAAGGATGTTGTTGTATTTCTACAAAGCACAATCTCCAGTTACTGTGTTTTCATGCTAAACAGTGACTCAGGATAAAAAGTAATCTTTGTATATTTTAGTCCTTTCTGAGAGTGCATTATTATTTACATTCTTGTGTTAATGAATATTTGTAATGTATTAATGAATAATACAATATTAATATTAATGTTCTTATGTTGTGTTTTCTGTAGTTAAAGGGATATGCAGCAGCTGGCTTTTTTTTTTTTTTTTTTTTTTTTTTTTTTNTGCTGGTTTTGAGTGGCTTCCGCTCAAACCACCTCCTGCCCTTACTCTCCCTTCATCAAGCTCCGCACAGGGGAACCCCTGTAAGATATTAACTGTCAGTTTGAACATTTTGTTCTGCTAATGATCTCTCTCAGTGAAAGGCCATCTGTCCTGTTTACAGGGAAAAATCAAAACGAACCAGACTGAAATGCCACAACGTGCACCAAGAGGCAATCAGTGATGCTTCCAAGACAACATGTGAAACACCATTTCTAGGCTTCTTATGGAATCTGCATCCAAATCTATGGACAGGCAATAAACCAGCAAAAGTCTTGTTCAGAAGGTACTGAACTACGGTGGTGTGAAGTTTCTACAGAGGCCGGTTATTGAAGTTCCTCTGCCTTTAGACTGGCTATCTGTGCATATCTAGAGCTACCCTCTCTGAGCAGTTCATCCTGACGTCTTGCCTACGCTCGATTCCTATCCAGAAACTGGGTGTTTCTTTCTCTGTCCCTTAAGAACTTAATGAGTTAGGCAATTTCAGAGCTTGACTAAACGCAGTAACTGTCTTCTACAAACTAGCTGTCAGTGAAGGAGAGGAGACAACTGGCCAGTATTCCCCATCTCTGGGAGTGCCATAGGCTGTGGGACATGCTTAACCTCTTTAATTCAAGGGATGCTACTATGGAGCAAAGAAAAACGTCCAAGATTAAATGTGCTACAGAGACTGCCAAAAAGCCCTATGACTCTACAGTCTCATGGTTATAGCATCTACCTGCAAGACTGCTCCCAGAACTGATCAGAAATTCAATCCTGGAACTGTTTGCCACAAACACAGGCACATTTGTAGGAGATGGCACCTCGGTGCGGTCCTTTGGCTTTCACGGACGGTGAAAAGACAAGAAGCAGCATTTAACGTTAGAAATACTCAAACTTCCAGATTACTGAGAAGATAAAGGCGCCTTTCATCTTTGCAAGTCACACCAACAGTACGTTGCAGCGCAGTTTGCTCCCCAGGTGAAGGCCCGGAGGCCGCTCTCCTGCGGTGCCCCGTTTGCCCCGTACCGCACCGATCAACGCCCAGCCTCGCCCCAGCCCAGCGAGCCTGCCCGCCTGCTTTCGCCAGGTTCCGCCGCGCGGCTGCGTGCCCCGGCGCATCCCCGCAACCACCGGGCCTTAGTGCCGCCTCAGCGGCGGCTGGCGACGCAACGCGTCCCGGAACCGCGCCTCGCCGGCAGAGTTCAGCTCGGAAGGGAGCCCGCACCCGCGCCCCCCCTGCGCCCCGCTGTCGGCTACCGCTTAGCTTAGCACACCGCACAAAGGCGGCGGCACCAGGCCGGCTCGGGCCGGCCGCCTCCCCGCCGGCCNCCTCCCCCACCCCGCCGGAAATGGCTGCGCCCCGCTGGGCGGGGCCGCGGCCTGACCCGGTTCCCCGCTCCCATTGGCTAGCTCTCCGTTATCCCCTCTCCGTATTGGTCAGTGCCTCCATCTAGTAGTGTTGCGGCTGGCTGCGCCTGACGCCTTTCCCCTCTGTCACTGTTAGTCCCGCCTCCTGGGCAGCCCGCGCCGCAGTGGGGCGATCGGGCGATGCGGTGACGTCAGTGTTTGGGGGCGCTGCCATTGGCGGCAGGGGGGTGACGGGCGATGTGGCGCGTGCTGCGCCGGGCCGTTGCCGTGGGCCGCCGCGGAGCCGCCGTCCCTCAGGGGCGGTGCTGCCGCCGTCGAGTGTGGGGCTGCCGCCAGCCGCTCGCGTCCGCCGGCGGCCTCTACGGGGGGAAGACCCGGGCCGAGAGGTGAGGCAGGGGAACCGAGGGGCGACGGCCGCCCCCCGAAGGGGAAGGGGGCTGCGGAGGGAGAGGGCGGTGAGAGCGGGGGAGCTGACTGGAGCATACCCACGGCGGGCAGAGGCAGCGGGGCAGGGGCCGCGAAGACAGGGTTTGGGTGGTGTTTTGGAAGCGCCTTGGGCTGCTCAGGGAATCCTTGTTCCTTAGCTCTTACTGACGGCGCGGGGTGGGGAGCACACGTGCACATGCTGTCTGGCGTTATAAATGTAACCCGGCGTTAGTGTGCAGAACACGCATAGGCTGTGGGGTTTGGCAAGATTTTAATTCGTTCTGGGTGACATTTGGAGTTGGGTTTCTTATACTACCAGGCCATCAAAATGTTACACTTGGGACATCTATCCAGCAGCAGCTGCTGCATGGAGTTTCAGAGAAACAAAAAAGAAATCTTTTAAGCCCCTACACATCACATTGCAACATTTGGTATTGAGGGTAGGAACTTTCAGAAATCCAAAAGCATGTAAAACCCTGAAAATATAATTGGTGCACAGTTTACACCGTGTCAGAAAAGCTAGCCATTTGATTATTTCTTGCACTCTGCCCAGAACCTTGTAGGTTTTAGTATTACTGAATGACTCTTCTTTTCATTGTTTTTTTCAGTAGAAGGTGTGCTACCATCACGATGCCTGAAGTCAACACAGATCACCTGGATGAGCAGCAGGTGCAGCTCTTGGCAGAGATGTGCATCCTTATCGATGAAAATGATAATAAGATTGGAGCAGATACCAAAAAAAACTGTCACTTGAATGAAAACATTGATAAAGGTACAACTTGCTTACCTTCTAATTGAACTATTAAGTTGATTGAATATTTTCAGAAGTATAGTCATGATTAAATTAAAGCCTTGATCTCACGTGGGTGTTGATCGAACCGGAGCAAATACTTCCCCACACTCTCCTCCTCCCCCAGCTTACAATATCTAGTTTTAAAAATACTGCAATATAGGGGAACACACAATTGGAGGCAGTAACAAAGGAGGGAGATGCGTGATTGTGGATCTAAGCTGTCTGCCTTTATAAATATTTTTTAATCACATTTTGATGATAAAATAGTATTATTTTCCTATTATAGATACCTGAGTCTGTGTAGCTTTTTCTGAAGAATGCCACTTGCTTCTTTGCTGAGTTCTTTTCAAGTAGAAGAGACTTTGATTTTTAAGTAATTCACACAGAGTTCTACTTCAAATACTGCTAATAGGAAAGGGTTTTTTTAATTGTTGTCATTCTAATTGATTGTGTGTTTTATTTGAGGTTGGTCAGATTCATGAATCTCTCACAGTAGTTTGTGACCTCCTTTTCCGTACTCAGGGGAAGCATCTTCCTGAAGAGCGAGGAATAACAAACTCAAAAGCTGCAGAAAACACCAATTGTACTGTTTTTGAGGAATTTTGTACTTCTGCAATTCTTGAAGCTTCTTGAAATTCCATAAAGTTTTTTAGGAATTTTTGAGTCATCTCTTTTTGATAGTAAATTTATGGATGCTGAGCTGTCCTTAGAAGCTTGCCCAAACGTGCATCTTCAGAATGGTGAACTGACCAAGTTTAGTAGAACTGTTGCATTGTTGTTCTTAGCACTTTTCTAATTTCATAACGTTTTGCATAAACTGACATAGAAACCTAAATGATAACTCTGAGTTTTTTATCAAATCCTTGTTTTTTAACATACATGAATTTTAAATTAGATTACCCAAAAATGAGGCCATTCTAAGCCCTTAAACTGTCTTCGTATGTTTTTTTCTCCTCTGTTACATAGTGCACTCTGTTTTTTTTTATTTTCAGGTTTACTGCACCGAGCTTTCAGTGTTTTCTTATTTAATACAGAAAATAAACTGTTGCTGCAGCAGAGGTCAAATGCAAAAATTACATTTCCAGGTTAGTACTGAAACACATTGTATTTATCAAAATGTTTTATTTAAATCAATATTTTAAAAAATATGCCAGTCTAATCTTGCAGTGTAACTCATTCTGAGGTTTTAGAATTTACTACTTTGGAGAGGAGATACTTCTAAATAGTTTCAAGAGTTCAAGATGTGCTTATCTTGTGGATGAAGTAAGATAATGGGAACGCTAGCTTATTGTTACACATGCTCTTGGGAAATGATTGTTCCCTGACATGTTTGATTCTGTTTAGGCAAGTGCGGAGGGTGTGTTGTTTACCTCCTCTGCTGCAAGACATATTTAGTGGAGTTGAAGAAATTGCTCTGGTAGCTATGGAGCGTTCCGATTCCACTGGTAAAGACATGTGGTTGATGTATAGCAGAGCCCTGTTGCTTGGGAAGCAGTTGTGTTGTGCTTCAGTGAGATATGTGGACCTTTACCTGTGTATGTTTTAACAAATGCTTTTTTAACTATAGAAGAAGTGAGACTGTGCGGCCAAAGTATATAGTGCGTGATTTTTGAAGACTCCTGAACTATTACTATCAAATGCTATCATAAAAATGGAGAGGCATAAAAATAAGAAGTGGAATGAAAGAAAAATAGACATGTTGGAGGAAGCATAAAGCTGTCTGTTTCAGAATTTCGGGTGGAAAACAAATTCAAGTGTTTCTAACCCTCTTCAACTCAAGGAAGAAAGACTTTTTTTCCTTCCAAGGGAATCTTTAGAGATTTTTTTTGACCTTGACTACTAACTAATGAAAATGGTCAAGTGTAGTTTGTAGGTAATCAGACCTTATTTTAGCTACTTTTGAGCTAGACTCTTACAGATAAAAGGTTGGCCAATCACAGTTATTCTACATAACTCATAAGTAATTTTTAATATACTTGAAGCAGGGTACAGAGGATCTGTCCTTTAAACACAAATCTTAGCTGCTTATTTACTTCTACTAATTGTCAGCTGGTCTTGGAGCTCTGGGAATATTTTCAATATTCTGTTGCATATAAACTCTCCAAAGTAATTTTAATTAGCGTTTGCAGGATAAACAACGTCTTTATAAAGTGGTTGTCTTAAGCAGATGCTGTCTTGGGTATGAGAATGTATGCGTTCATGTGTATCAAACACTAACCTGCAAAGTAGCACTTGGTAGGGGCAAATCCTGGTGCAAAATATGTAAAGAAAAATAAGAGGTGAAAATATCCTCCTTCCTCTCTGACCCTTCTCTACAAAAGAGAAACAAAGCTGTGATGCATTGAATAACGGTCCTACATCTTTGGGTTTTTTTGTTTGGGGGGTTTGGGGAGTTTTTTTGCAATGCTTTATACATGTCAAAAATGTACTGATACAAACTTCTTGCAGATTGTTTTACCAACACTTGTTGCAGTCATCCTCTGAGCCATCCACTAGAACTGGAAGAAAATAATGCCATTGGTGTTCGGAGAGCAGCACAGAGACGACTGAAAGCAGAGTTAGGAATTCCCATGGAGCAGGTAAAGGAAGGGAGGAAGGAGAAACGGGAATTCTTGCCAATGTTTGCCAGTTTACAGACTAACTGCATCTGGCAGACAGGGTCAGCCTGAAACCTGAAAATGAATTTAATTTTGGAGATGTAGAGAACTTAGTGAATTTGAGATGACTTCATCTGTATTGCAGAGTCTCAAAAGCTGTTATCACTAAATGGTATTTTAGAGTATTCCACTGCTTAAACTAAATATGAGCCGAAGAGTAAATCGCACAGTCATGACGGATTGCATCGCTTCATGTCTGACTATGGGTGCCTACGTGTTTTCCAGCCAGGCAGGCTGCCCTCCTTGCCCAGGGGAAGGCAATGTGCCGTCCTTCCTCCAGGCAATGGCAGAGTGCTGTACGCATTGTGTACGACTGGTGCTCCCGGAGGGCATCGCTGTGAGCTGCTGCCAGCATCCATGTACAAGTCCCTCTGCAATCCCAAGCTTCCTATGGGAAGTAGGGTGGCCTGGGCACTCAGTGTTTCTTCCAGAGCAATCCCACAGCCCGCTTCTGGTACCTTCTTTTCTGGTGGCAGTTTGGGAGTGCACAGAGAGCAGGGTGAAGCTGGCTGAATTATGCTCATGGTCGAGATCTCTTTCCACATTTTGTAGCCAATTACGTTTGTGTCATGGGACACAGGAGAAACGGCGTGCTACTGGGAAACACGATGGTTAGGTTGTCCCCAAATTAATTTCCCGGTCTGCAACTTGCATGGATCCCTGGTAGATCAGGGTTGCACGTGGTCTGTCAGTACGCAGTTCTGGCCTTGGCTTTAAGTAGCTGCCAAATCTTCTCCTTGGGAGGTGAGGTGCAGGTGCAAGTGTTTGTGTTCATCAGCGCTTCAGTAAGTGTGTTACGGTCTGGTAAATGTTATGTAAAACTTACTGTAGAGAAGAAATCCATTCAAAATACTACAGGGTGAGTCTGACTAGAGAAATGGTGTGCAATTTATGTCATCAAAGTGCAATAAAAATTTTTTTTCATGGTAATTCTTTGTGAAGAAGTACATTGCAATTGTACACTTGGGGGAAAAATAATTCTTAAGGAAGAGGGCAATAGCTGATAATTCTTCTGCAATGCCTAGCAGTGCAATTATTCTGGTTTGGCACCGTTTCTGACAAGTGTTTTGGTTGTAGGTACCTCCAGAAGAAATCTCCTACCTGACACGAATTCACTACAAGGCCAAGTCTGATGGGATCTGGGGTGAACATGAGATAGACTACATCTTGTTTGTGCAGAAGGACGTAGTGCTGAATCCCGACCCTAATGAGATCCAAAGCTACTGCTACGTGACACAGAAAGAACTGAAACAGCTCTTGGACAAAGCCTCCAAGAATGAAGTTAAGATTACTCCGTGGTTTAAACTAATTGCAGAGACCTTTCTTTTTAAGTGGTGGGATAACTTATCTAACTTGAACAAATTTGTCGATCATGAAAAAATACACAGAATGTAAATAGCTGGGGAAAAGATGCTGAAGGCTAGCAATGATGTGCTGTCTCATTAACGCTATGGTAACTCATGACTCTTGAGTGCAGGAAAGTGATCCACCTGGAGCATGTTTAACAAACAACTTTATACAGAGATGGTTATAGCCGACGTTTTTTCTTCTCCCTTCACCTCCTCTTTCCCCTAGCCCTGTTCCTCTTGGGCAAGTAAGCTTAATCTCATGTAAAATGGGCAATGGTAACATGAGAAACCCCTGGGTTCATCTTTCTGCATTACCTCGTGTGATATAAAAGATACTCGGCCTGTGTGCATGCCTGGTTTGCACTTACATCCTTGCGTAAGTACGTACGCTGGCAGGGGAGTTCGGGCACCTCCTGCCCAGCCCGTTGGGTAGAGCGGGTATGTTCCCAACTGTATGTGACTGCACCTTCTAAAATAGTGATTGCAAAAGAACTTGAGCTCTGCATTGATGTTGAGACTAGTTGCCTGAAGAAGAAAAATTAGTTCCAATTAATCAGGATGATTTTAATTGCAGAAAGCAAATCTTCTCAGCTACCGTACTCTAACCAAACGCGTAAAAGCTGAAGTAATTGGATTGTCGATGTGGACCGAGTTTCACTTTAAAGTGCTACACTGTGTGTCACAGCTTTAGGTAACAAACAGTGCAGGGTTGGTTTGGCTTTTTCCCCCACCACCCTTTTCTGGTTAGTTGATGACCGAGTACTGGACGTCTCTTTAAAAAAAAAAAAAAGGTTAACTATACCAAATGTAAATGGTACCTAGCTAATAAAGGAAGTAGCCTGTGTTTGGAGAAGGGATATCCATTAAATGAGTCCTCTCCATTTTCCAGAAAACAAAGGCATCTTGATAGCAGCTTTTTTCCTGCAGCTTCTACTGTAATGGTCATTCCCGGACAACTCAAACCCCTTGAACTCCAAAATTCAAGATTGACAATTTATGGGCTTAGACCAGGTCTTAATTTTGGCTAATCAAAAATTGTACCATAGTGTAAGAGCCAATCCTTTTTGATCTTGCAGTCAGTTGCTAGTAACAAGAGTAAATGTAAGGCTTTTTTTAATAAGACAGCTAATCAAGGGTATCTCAGTTTGAATTAAAGTTTTTTGGGTTGGTTTGGGGTTTTTTTTGCCCCAAAAAAAGCTTAATTGTGGTTTCTTCTATTAGCAGACTACTCAATCTAGATTTCTTAAGTGAACCTCTCCCAGAGGTGTCTTGATGAAATAGGATGTTGTTCACGCCACTTCTCCTTGCATGTAAAACATGGTTGTAATTAGTCTGTGTCTGGTTTCAAGGTGAAACTACATTCTTCCAGCGGTTAACGTGTTTCTCATCGCAATTGTGACTGCAGCACTGAAGCTTCCATGTGCCAGCATCTCCAGCAGTTCCACACTGAAATGTGTCAGAGCCAAGTTTCTCGTACGTTGACCTGAATTGCTGCATTGTCTTGAAGCAAATAATCGTGGGGGAGGGACCAGTAATGCAGTGTAACAGCTCTCCGGGATGCTGTGCAATCAGCCACATTACTTAAGTAACATATTAGAGTACTTTTCAAATACTTTTAAAATAAAGGATTATCTTATAAGATTGTGATGAAAGTACCTAACCTAAAACCTTGGACTGTTGTTTTCTTTCCAGACTTTGAGCCAGACGGAGAATCATCTCCGTCATTACTACACTGTAAGCAACAGCATGCCTATTCAGTGTCACTGAGGCAGTGTTATTGGGGGCAGCAGGGCAGACATTTATTTTAACAAAAGTTCTACTTTTCTCGTTCAAATGGCCAGCTTGCAGCAAAAGCTGACGAAGCATATCCTGAAGTAGCAATAATGTGCATAAGGAAGCTGAAAGCAAAGTTTTGCTCAACAGTTCTTCAAAATTCCTTAGAAGTTTTGACCTTAAAGTTTTTCTTGACACTGAACTCCTTTGCAGCATTACAGTGGTTTTAGTACTGAATTTATTACAGAAGTAGATGAGGGAAATAAAGTGGATTTACACATAATGCTCCAATCTGCTAAAGTTGACATCTGAACACTCTTCTTATCCTGTTGTATTTAAAAATAGTTAAAATAATTTAAGGATTCTTCCCCCTTACCTTTTTGGGGTTTTGTTTGTTTTTAACATGCATATTTCATTGGATTCCAGTTTAATCTTTAAAATTGTGCATTTTAAGTGTATTGTTCAGGCACCACATTTATAATGCATAATTTTACAAACCTCTAGATAATTCCCACCTTGTTCTTGACCAACTAGGGACAAAAAGGGAATATTTCACATTTGACTATATTTTGCCTTGCACAGATACAAAATTTTTGTCTATCAGCTTCTGAAGAGAAAATGTCTTCCTAAGCAGAGGCTGACCGGAGCAAGTCGGGACGAAATTTCAGTCTGATCCTCATTTTCTACATATCTGAAATATTAATCTGAAATATTCAAAGCTGTAAGCTGTAACCTTTCCTGCCCATGCTGGTTTAGGTTATTACAGATGGCAGGTCAGCACTAAAACTGCCATTATTCCTCCAGCTTCGGTCACTGTGTAGCTTAGTAACGGGAAGGATTTCTCCTGTTTCTTCAAAGCGGGTTCAGTGCACACCCACTAACTTTGCGCCGGACTCGTCAGTCTCCCGTTAACTTCCCCATGAGTCTCAGCCTTCACCTGCAACATAAACTCCTCGCTTACAAAGCATTGGTTTGCACACAGAAAACCGAACCTTACTGATGCAATACCTTGTGAAGCTGTGTGTTTTTAATTCTGATGGTAGCTTCATCAACAAATACTTCACATTTCTAGATTTAACCTCATTTTAAATCCAGTTTTACATAGAACTTTACATGCTTTACTGCTACATGAAAGTCAGTAGTAAGAAAGTGGAATGAAGTGGTATTTTTTATGTCTATTTAGAAATGGTTTCTGCCACTGGTATCAACAAATTTCTCACGGTATTACTTGGAACTGCAAGATGGAGGTATCAGAACTTTCCAAGCTTCAACTATCTTAACCACTAACACAAACCACATACTTTTTAAACACTCTGTATGACTAAAAAGGAAAACAGGACTAGAAATTAGTTTCAATAAACTTAGTTTTAATTAGTTTTAATTCAGAAGACTGCTTATCTTCTCTGTGTTTTACCAGATTTTCTCTTCCCAGCCAGCAGATGTTTTGGCTTCAAGTCAAATATGTGTCTGTCCGACTCTCCTTTCCTGCCCAGGCGATTCATTTTCTTCTGAGCTTTCTTTGCCATAGTCTTGACCTTCTTCACCATCTGTTTAAAAACAAACAAACAAACATACATGCAGAGTAACTTCCTCAATAACTCAGGTAACTAGCTTTACCATTTAAAAACCCACTAAGCTCGATGATTTTAACAAGGACATTAGCTAACGCCCAACATAGGCCCCCACCTGCAACTCTGGAACAGTATCACTGCAAGTGACACTAATCCTCCATAGCAAAACTCATCTTTTTCCAGTACACTAACAATACGATCGCGCTATCCCTGGAATTCCTAACTCACTGAAGGTGGAACTCCACCGTTTGTAGAATTCTTTCTTCATACTTGCATTTAGAGACAAAGAATTTAAAATGCAGTTTCTTAGTCTGTATTATTACAACTTATTTGTAAGAATGAACCAGGCATTTTTGAGGTATAGAGAGTTCAAGCAAACAGACGATGAAGCTGCAAAGAGAAGAAAGATGAACTCTTGACAAACATAACCAGCCTAGTATGAAGTTTCCCGGAGGCTTGTTTAAGTACAATCACGCTGGTTTAACTGCTATAAAGGTAAATAATTTCAACAAACCTTTTCATCACGAAGACCAGAAACATCCCGTGGTGTGCGAGAGGAGCTGCGACTGCGTGCCACAGATTTAGGGGTTTCAGACTCATCACGTTTACGTTTCCTCGTAACACTACGGGACCTTCTCACATAATGTGCCTGAAATTCCAAACATCATTTTAATCATTAAAAACAGAAACAATCAGCTCAGACACGCTCCATTTCTAATTAGACTACTATGAAAAAACAGGAAGTGGACTGCTGTGACACATTATATTGGTTATTCCATAGTGATATAAAGACCTTGTCAACTGTTGGTCACTGCCTTTCTGCCCTACAGTAATATTCACGTTTTGGTGAATATTAGCATATTCTTTTCCACAATTATTAGCTCCAGTTTTCTGATTTTTTTCTGAGCAGATTCACAAGTAATGGATAAAAAGATGCAGACAAATTAATGGAAAGCAATACTGAAGCAATTTTGCAACAGCAGGAAAGCAATGAAGAAACCTACCCTGATTAGTGTCCTGTTTACAGGACAAAGCCCTGAAGAATTTCAGACATGAAGACTTATCATCCTACAGCGTAAATATGAAATTCTGCCTGAGATCGTTCCTACATCAACATGGCATGTCAGCTCTGAGAAGCATAAAAGCTTGCTTCAGATGTGTAGTGTTGACATTCCTTGTTTCCTAACTCCTTGTTTAGTGAAAGAACTTTGAGGTCTCAAGATCTAGATAGCCGTAGTACTGCTGGATTTGCTGTACAAAATGGATTTTTTTTTAATTTCTGATAAAATGAAATGTCTCCCAAAGGCAAATCTATGTTTGAAGTACTTTAGCTGCCTTGCATCTAAAGATGCCAGTTGCCCTCAAAAACTTCAATTACAACTCACAGAATTAATGAACTGCAAAAAGATAAGCCTGATCTGTCATTATCACTATTTCTGACACAGTGGTGTCTCATCCAGCAAAGCAGACTTGAAAATTTAGAATCATGTTTAGTCAAACCCCATTCTTGAATCCTATATGAATTCCAAGAGAGTTCTAATAGAAAGCAGTACATATATATATGTGACTCTTGATAAATCTTAGTTTATTATTTCAGCCTATCCAACATGTTTTGATCACGTCACTCAAAAATTCCAGTATTGACTGCCTCATCTGGGTTTCCTATTTTCTCCTTAATAGATCCCACCTCTCTCTTGTGGCAACTGTAATACACATTTCAAATGTGCTCAAAGAAATTTAGCATGTAATGAAATTGATCTTCTTTAGGTAAACATTGTGTTTAATTAGCAAAAACTTACATCATCTTTATTAGTCATGTCAAGTCCAAGATCAGTCATTTCTTTCTCTAGCACCTTCCGCTGGACCTGGAAAAAGACAGTTAAGAAAACATGTTTCTTTCAAAAAAGTATGGTTCTATCTTTTTTTTTTGACTTAATATACCACCGTAAGCCCAATATATTCACTACATATTTATGCCTTTGGCACATCCCACAAGCAGATGATAAAAGTCATAACTTCGCACTTCATTTATTGCAACTTAATTCTCTTCACCCATAAATCGTTCTTCACAGGACTGAAACGTCCCAGCATTCCCCAAAGATTGTTCAAATAGTTTGTCTTTTTGGGGGGAAGGTGACAGAGGGAGGTATTTCAGTCAGAAATGTTTCCTTCCCTCCCAAAAGGCGCACACACTGGGGAAGATAAGAAATATTGGGTGCAAAATCAGCAAGATTCATTTTCTCAAAGTGTCCAGTTATCAGTTTGTTATTCTGCAATTGTCTTGGACTGATTGCAAGAGATTCTGACATTAGAAAGTGTGATACCTAGCTTCCAAAAAGAAGTATATATAACCTTTTCCAGCATAGAGAGGGTTCCATAACAAGTTTTACATCATTTTGATTTTAAGTATATAATTCTCCTAATTCTTTGCATTTAAAATAATAATAATAATACAGCAATCTAATTAAACAAGCTCAACTGTATTCTTCGAAACTTTTTCTGCAATACATATGGAATTTTACAAAAGACTCACTTGTGTGACACAAAACAAAAAGGGCTACTATCACTCATTTGGTTTGGCCTCTGCAACTAAGTAGTGACCAGAACTCCTAGGAGCACAGAAGGAAGCAAGCAGCAAGGGAGAGAGCCAAACACGAGAAAAAGTGATCAGTTCCACTACCCGGTATTGTTACACGTTTTCGTAAAGTTGTTATACAACAGCAAGATTGTACAACAGAATGTGTTCTATACTTACCTTTTTAGCTGTTCTAGGCATCCTTGGACCTCGAATATCTTTTTCCTTTGACTGCAGGATTTTCAGTTTTTTCTTCTCTCGGATCTGTTTTGCCAACTGTCGGATTTCCATCATTTCTTCATCTTCACTTTCTGGTTCACTGTCATATTCTCCAGCAGCTTCTCTCAGCTCTTCCTCCTTCTCTAATTCTTCCAGTTTCTTAAATTAGAAGAGACAAAATGAAAATCAAGATGCTCATCAAATCCTTGACTTACAATCCTCAACATTACATTTTTGCATGGCCCAGGGCCATGACAGCATGCAGACCCTTCAAAGAAGCAACTACGTTTACTTGATAACGACCCCTCCAGCCACACAATGCAGCTGGTGATATAGATGACTGCGAACCTACGGGGCACGCTACTATGCAGACTTACTTGATCACATCGCATTATAGTCTGGCTGTATTTGTTGTGACTGCCCCGAAGCTGCCTGCTGCATGAATGCAGATGTATTTTACTGTGAACTGTGCTAGCTGTGCCATTTCTGGAAACATGCGCTGAAAAAACCCCTCTCTTTCTACACTTAGCGTGCGTCTGGAACACCAGTAATTCCAATGAACCCAACTGCATAACCAGCAGGCTCCATAGTCTGCACTCACTACTTCTCCTTAACAACCAGCAAGAAATAAGAACAGTGCTTGTTGTCAAATAAAAATGTTATAAATTGAGAATTCAGTCCATTTCCTTTAACATCATACTCCAGTAGACATAAGTTTGATGGGTGAATTTCGTATTATTAATAATACATAAAGTTTGATAGCTACACTCCTTCTGCTGTAGTCAGTGAAGAAATATAACTTCTGCAAACCTCGTATTTTAAGATGGAAAAGGCCACCATCATTCTAACAAGGTAAAGCAATTTTCCATCCTTCTGAAATTCTGTCCTTGATCATTCAGAAAACAGTATCTTTTCCCATGGCAAGTGCAGACAATGTAAAAGAACTTGTTCTCATGTCATGTTGTTTTTAATCTACAAATACAGTAATTTACACTAAACAAATAAAGGGATAAAGAGGCAAGAAAAGAGTAAAAAGAATAATGGAAAACTCACTCTCATTATATCCGGATCAATGTAGTCAAGTATATTATGACCTTCCCATATCTCTGGTATCTTATCATATTTTTCAGATGAATTCATTAAGTCCCAGTATTCTTAAAAATATAACAAAAGTAAAAAAAGAGACAAAAATAATTTCAAAGAATGTTCGATGACAGAAAACAACACCTAGGTCACAATTTAAAAAAGTAAGTCATATCCCTAAGTGGCAAGAATTTGACAGCATCTGTGACATATCCACAAAAACTTCTGATCCTTTTCCTACTGCCAAATATTGTTCAATAATTTCAAGATCCACTGCCAAGCCATAATAAGCAACAGAGATCCAGCTTAAACAGAATACATGCAATCGCTCTCATATTGATACTTTCTTAACAAAGAGAGCATCAAGAATTAATGAGATAGCATTAATATAAAATAGAAGGGAAAAAACACTTGAATTATCAGACCAGTCATTATATGTCTGTGACTCTAAAATGGGAAACAACCGAGTGACATGACGAAACAAGGAACAGTCACTGAAGATCGCCAGTTCTGGAACAGAAGTAAAGGATAGCATGCAATAAAATGGTGGCATTGGTACTCAGTTGAAAGGAGTCAGGTTTAGGTATTCTCCTTTAAGACTGAAATAGCCAAACTTCAGTGCTTAATAATAGTAATTCTTATACAATACTTACTCTGAAGATCCAAAACATAATCATCTCCCATTTCAAGTTCAAGATCTCTCTCCTGGAAAGACAGACATGGCTTTATATATCATCCAATTTTAAATCTACGGGCTAACACAGCAAATCTAAAATCTATCTGCTGATCTAATTAAGAGATGCCACTTACCAATTTCCTCTTGGGTGTGTCTACTTCCATGCGTTTCTTACGTGCTACTGCTCCCTCAGGTATAAAAGGCAGCCGCTCCTGAAATTAATGCAACAATCCACCCAAACAAAAAGGGGAAAAAAAGTTTGAATCAATTTTTTTAATGATGCTATAAATCACCATTGCAGAGTAATGTATATCTAAAGAATTCAAAATCCCAAGCTGACTCACCCACCAGCAAAGGCAATTATAGATAAAAAATAAGCAAATTTTACCGTATTGATCTGTTCACGTGTTAAGATGAGAGAATTCTGATCCTAATTAAGAAGTACTGGGAAATACACTAAAAAGTGTAAACATGTAGCCTACCTTGTTATCTCTTTTGGTTGGCATGGCCAAGTGTAATCTATTCAACACTTCATTCACTTTATTTCCTTTCATTTTAGTATCAACACGATGTGCCAACAGTCTGTCACAGGCCTGAAAGTGCACATGGCAACATTAGGTAAGGAAGAAAGCCTTCCTGATGCAACAAATGACACAGTAAGCTTTCAATCCCAAACATCTAGCTTCACATCTCATCTTCTGGCTAAACTCTTCTCTCTCTAGCTCTCAAAGCACTGAATTACTTTATATAAAAAGTATCATGGGAAGATGCATATGGTTTTTTGTTTGTTTTTTTTTTTTTTTTTACAATGAGCTGGCAATGAGCTGGCAATAAGAGAAAGCAACAGGACTCAGAAAAAACTCACTTTTTTTTTTAAATTATGATTTGTATTAGACATAATTTTCCATTTGCACCCAAGTCCATGGAGGCTCAACAGGCTATAAAGGATCACAAAGTTTACGTGGACTTTAGTAAAGCCTTTGACACCATTTCCCACAGCATTCTCCTGGAGATACTGGCAGCTCATGGCTTGGATGGGCGCACTCTTCGATGGGTAAAAAAATGGCTGGATGGCCGA
Organism: Balaeniceps rex; assembly: GCA_013401315.1. Lineage (NCBI taxonomy): Eukaryota > Metazoa > Chordata > Aves > Pelecaniformes > Balaenicipitidae > Balaeniceps > Balaeniceps rex. Next base: position 31,625 of record VYZW01007288.1, read on the forward strand.
GCCCAAAGAGGGGTGAGGGGCGNGAGCCCAAAGAGTGGTGAGCGGAGTTAAATCCAGTTGGTGGCCGGTCACAAGCGGTGTTCCCCAGGGCTCAGTATTGGAGCCAGTACTGTTTAGTATCTTTTATCAATGAGCTGGACAAGGGGATCGAGTGGACCCTCAGTAAGTTTGCAGACTACACCAAGTTGGGTGGGAGTGCTGATCCGCTTGAGGGTAGGAAGGCTCTACAGAAGGATCTGGACAGGCTGGATCGATGGGTCGAGGCTAGTTGTATGACGTTCAACAAAGCTCAGTGCCGGGTCCTGCACTTGGGTCACAACAACCCCATGCAATGCTACAGGCTCGGGAAAGAGTGGCTGGAAAGCTGCCCGGCAGAAAAGAACCT
>VYZW01007288.1:33133-102428 GCA_013401315.1 Balaeniceps rex
TTTTTTTTTTTTTACAATGAGCTGGCAATGAGCTGGCAATAAGAGAAAGCAACAGGACTCAGAAAAAACTCACTTTTTTTTTTAAATTATGATTTGTATTAGACATAATTTTCCATTTGCACCCAAGTCCATGGAGGCTCAACAGGCTATAAAGGATCACAAAGTTTACGTGGACTTTAGTAAAGCCTTTGACACCATTTCCCACAGCATTCTCCTGGAGATACTGGCAGCTCATGGCTTGGATGGGCGCACTCTTCGATGGGTAAAAAACTGGCTGGATGGCCGAGCCCAAAGAGTGGTGAGCGGAGTTAAATCCAGTTGGTGGCCGGTCACAAGCGGTGTTCCCCAGGGCTCAGTATTGGAGCCAGTACTGTTTAGTATCTTTTATCAATGAGCTGGACAAGGGGATCGAGTGGACCCTCAGTAAGTTTGCAGACTACACCAAGTTGGGTGGGAGTGCTGATCCGCTTGAGGGTAGGAAGGCTCTACAGAAGGATCTGGACAGGCTGGATCGATGGGTCGAGGCTAGTTGTATGACGTTCAACAAAGCTCAGTGCCGGGTCCTGCACTTGGGTCACAACAACCCCATGCAATGCTACAGGCTCGGGAAAGAGTGGCTGGAAAGCTGCCCGGCAGAAAAGAACCTGGGGGTGTTGGTCGACAGCTGGCTGAACATGAGCCAGCAGTGTGCCCAGGTGGCCAAGAAGGCCAACAGCGTCCTGGCTTGTATCAGAAACAGTGTGGGAAGCAGGACTAGGGAAGTGATCATGCCCCTGTACTTGGCACTGGTGAGGCCGCACCTCCAATACTGTGTTCAGTTTTGGGCCCCTCAGTACAAGAAAGACATTGAGGTGCTGGAACGTGTCCAAAGAAGGGCAATGAAGCTGGTGAAGGCTCTAGAGCACAAGTCTTACGAGGAGCAGCTGAGGGAACTGGGGTTGTTTGGTCTGGAGAAAAGGAGGCTGAGGGGAGACCTTATCGCTCTCTACAACTACGTGAAAGGAGGTTGCAGCAAGGTGGGTGTCAGTCTCTTCTCCCAAGTAATAAGTGATAGGACGAGAGGAAGTTGCACCAGGGGAGGTTTAGATTGGATATTAGGAAAAACTTCTTCGCTGGAAGGGTTGTCAAGCACTGGAACAGGCTGCCCAGGGAAGACATTGAGTCCCCATCCCTGGAAGTATTTAAAAGACGGGTAGACGTGGTGTTTGGGGACATGGTTTAGTGGTGCACTTGGCAGTGTTAGGATAACGGTTGGACTCAATGATCTTAAAGGTCTTTTCCAAACTAAATGATTCTGTGATTAAAGTTTATCACTATAATGCACAGTTTAACTGAGATTGAATTTAATGAGGGAAAATGTTAGCTGTTCATTTGGAATGAAATTGAGAGAAAAGAGACTTACCTCTATTTTAACTTGGATTACACCTTCTTCTGTCAGAGTACTTGTCTCTATTACAGAAAATCCTTCTGCTTCAAAAGTTTCAAATATTTTCTAAAATAGAAACATTATCCCAAAGAATGACATTCTGCCCATTTCTTAATATACCGATACATTAATAACAGAAATTTTAATCCAATATCAATACATGCAACTTGTTACTATTTTATTAGAATGTGTTTCTAAAAAGATCACAGAAACTTTACAACTACAGTTCTATTAATTTGCTCCTTTTTTTATAAGCAAATAACTACTTTTTAAAAGGCACCTATAAATGACTCATAAGGAAAAAAAAAACAAGAAAAAAAGAGTGAGAGAAACACAAATTTTATGTGTCCTTGAACTTGTAGATACAAAAGAACTATCCCTGCATATATACAATGAGTTGCCCAGTGGGACCTTCTACTGCAACTGTTCAGCAGCACCTCTCTAGTGCTCATTGTCTCTGAATTCTTACTGAAATGCAAATTATTGAACAAGGCTATTCAGTCTTACTTCCAACTACAGCAGTAATTGAAAGTTCTCACAGTGTCAGAGATTTCTGAAACCACTAAGGACTTGCCTTCTGTCTGGCATTTATGATATTCAGGCAAGTATATACATTAGACAGTACTTAAAAAAGAGATGGGTCAAGACCTGGAAAGCTACTTTCCATTACATGATTAAATAGTTAGATTAAGAAATGATGATGTAAAAGCTTTTCCCCAATAAAAATTATATCCGTCCACGACACTTGCGCATAGTAATTTCGTAAATGTCAGAAGAAAGAGAGAGAGGTGGGAGAAGTAGTCTAACCTGACTCTCTTCAGGAAGCTCTGCAATCCTCTTCACATCACATTTGTTTGCAACAATTATAAGTGGCTAATAAAAAGAAAAAAAGACTCATAATTCAAGTTATCATCTTATAAAACCCCGGGTTTTACTAATAAAGTAAACCAAACCTACCTTGTTGGCAAACAACGGCTTAATATTTCTGAAGAGCTCTACTTGCTCCTCCAGGCTATGCCCACACTGCTCAGACACATCCATCACGTAAAGCACAGCAGCACGAAGATGTGCAAGCGCAGTTATAGCCTGCATCTCGATGGTGTTCCTGTCCTCCAAAGGATGGTCCAAAATACCAGGAGTATCTACTACCTAAAATTAACATCATTAAGTCAGGCCTTAGTAGAGGATAAATGATATGCTATTTCAGGACATGTGCTTGTTTTCTGGTCAATATTGCCTTTTTTAAGGCAGCAATATTGCTTCCTTTCAGTCATAAATAAGACTGTAACCTCAGCCAAATTGAGAATGTGAAAATGGACTAATGGGAGAAGAATGAGGTTTCAGAATAACCAACACTCCAAGTACTGAACAAGTAGGGAAAGCCCTGGCCCAGAATTTGACAGTGATAAAAAGTGAGCTGGCTTCAGTTAGTAATCCCATTTCCATTCTTCCCTCAAATTGAAAACGCACCCATACATGTACATTTTTAGAACAGATTTTGACTACCGCCCTCATTTGGCACACTGTACCTTGCACAGCAGCTCTCAGATATGGTATATCTCATCAAGACACAAAAATGCAACTCTCATTGCAAAACAGCAAACCAGATTATAACCAGTTAATTCTTTAAAGAAAATGCAGAATAATAAGAGTTCTTACCTGCCAACGCAGATACTTATAATCCATATGTCCCACAAAGAGAGATTTTGTGGTAAAGGCATAAGGCTGCACTTCTACATCTGCTCTTGTAACCTTAAAAGAAGATTCATTCACATGCATTTACTGAAAATTTCCTGAAGTTGCAAGCAGTATATCATAATTATAATACACTTCCTTTGCTACAAAAAAAGCTAAAAAAGGTTATTCTGACTTCTCTGCAAGAATTTATCTATCAGAAAGTATGTTAATCGGATACATGCTATTTTGGAAAAGATAATGATTTTTAGTAGTGAAATCTATCGTAATTTTCCATTTATCCCTCCAGGAATTTCATTCAACCTCTACTCACACATTCGAATTTGCTACCGCTCACATCAGACAGTGCCATAATGATATCAAATTGTTTCAGTGTTACCTTACTTTAATTAAATGATATTTCAGTAATATTTTGGAAAAAAAAATCACATACCTTATTTATAAAGCTAGATTTTCCAACATTCGGGTAGCCACACAACAGAAGAGTTCGTGTATTGGGATCGATGGTTGGCAAACGAGACAAATGTTGTCGCACTGGAATGTTAAAAAGATTTTAAAAATATTTGTGATAATTTAAATTTTACTGAAATGGAATAAAAATTCATATGCTGAATTGTTTATATACAAATTAATAACTGTTTTGACATTATAAATTGATTGATCATTTATGAAAATGTGTAATAGTTTGTAAACTCCGGAAGTGTCTACATACAAGAAAAAAAGAAACTTAAATACTTAAAAAATGAAGACCGCTGTCTTTTAGCTAGAATGACCCCATCAAATCAGGCAACAAAACCTGAAGGAATAATAAGCCTGAAGTAAGGAGTAATGTTTGGAAAAAGTTTAGCACTATTTTTCAAATACATGCAAGTGAAACTAACGATAAACAAAAGCATGGCTGTGACTTTCAAGCAAAGAAAAACATTTTACAACTGTTAGTAACACCATAAAATTTAAAGAATTTTCAAAGAGAAAGCTACTTAGTCAAAAAATAAATTCTAAGTGTTTGGGGATTTTGAAACTCTTTCTATGCCTCCTGTGTCTATATTCTGTATTAAACACATTCTTCTGATTCTTACTAAGTGCAAGAATAAATTTTATATCCGATTCACATGCCTGGTTTCAGCCTATGTATAACACAAACCTTGCTCCAAATATTCCAAGCTTTGTTTCTGTCTTTTGATAATCGTGCACATTCGTCCCAGAGCAGCACGTTTCAGCTGTTTGCAGCGGTAAAGAGAATCACCGTACTTCATCAGCCGCACATAGTCTTTAGCAACACTGTGGAAACAAGAAGTAAGAATTTAGCCAACAATCAACCAGGCAAGTACAAAATCGAAGAAATTAATGTCCCTTACTTGTCAATCAGATTCTTGGCAATATTAATCTGTCCCAAAGCCAGCTTGTAGTGATCTTTGTCATAGAGAATATTCATCAAATCTGCATAAAAAGGATGAATATCCTAAAAAAAAAGCATAAAATAAAATTAAGCCTAATATTTTCCTTCTTTAAGATGACTATTTCTTGGCAACTATGTATGTCCATCTTTTTTTCTCCAGTACAGCAACACGAATTACAACACAAGCCAAACTGTTTTCACTACTGTCTTATGTAAGAAAAATAATCTGCCTGATCATTAAATGCATAAATCTTAACCACTTTGAATTTCTTCTGCAAATACATCTTGGACTAATTCGGAGTTTCCATTTCATCTTTTGCTTTGTATAATACTTCGTATTACAACTTTGAAGGCTTTTTTTTTTAAATAAGGAACCTGCAAGAAGCCTGCAGAAGTAGTTTCTAACAGCAAATTCATACTATAGCAGAAACACAGCACCAATATAAATTCCTCCCTTTTTCTGAGTGCTAGATTAAATCCTGAGTAAGTCTGGATAAGAAGGGTTTCTTCAATGCCCAAATAAATCCTTCAGCTTTCCAAGGAAGCAGCATCTTCAGTTCAAATCTTTTAAACAAAATATTTCATCTGCTTATGTACTTATTTGCAGAAAATTCATCATGTGATGATAAACAAAATACAGAAGATATTTGTGGGAATTCTGCAGTAATGCTCACTGGATGTGCAAAAAATACGGTTGCACGTCAACAATTTATGCAGGAGCAGAAAGCTGCCCATAAAAAAGCCTCACTGGACACATGGATCCAGTTGCACCTGTTGGGATGTTAAGACTATGTACATCTTGTCAGAGTGTACATAGGTAGTTTTCAACACTACCCTTTATGGGACCAACAACAATGTTGATGTTATCAAAGTAACTTCTGAAGAACTGAAGATGGGAAGCAATGTGATATATTTGGATATTTCTCACTTCCTGCAAGTATTTTCTAGGGAAGACTAACCATAAGCACAATTTACATACACACACGAAGAAGAAATAAGCAGACACAACATACTTAAAAAACCCCACACTTTCTCTTCGTTCAACGACAACTTCTGGCAAACATATGTGATCAGCTAAAACCTTGTAAAACCCATCCTTCAATGACCATCCATGGGCACAATTTAGACTTCCTTTCTTAGTAGGAACATACTATTTTGCAGAACAAGTTTGCTTAAAATTACTCCCAGTAAAATCTACCATCAATCAGTCAAAATTGCCTACGCAGTAATCAGCAAGATGTTGCTCAGGCCAAAACAAACCCGAATAAAACCAATACACTGTTGAAGAAGTATTCCTGATGCCATGAAAGCTAAGTTCCTTTATGATCAAATGACAAATCACTTACATCTAATTTGGGGAAATCTGTTAAGATCTGAGTGAGTCTATCATGGTAATTTTGTTGAGTATATTTGACTTTTCGCATGTAAAAATGTCGAATCCGATGGATTTGGTAATGTTTATGAATGACAGTTGGAGTCTTCCGCTGAGTCTTTGACAAGGTCAGATCTATGAAGTCCTGCAATCAAAGAAACATTATTAATTATACAAATTGCCAAGTTCTTATAAAGCCGTAAATTATATTTTGGTGGAGGCGCATGCAGACCAGTTACACGCATCCACGCCATACATGCTTTGCAAGTACTGAACTAGGGGTTCCCACCTCCGGGCAGTAACAAGCAGTTTGCACGTTCCCTCTCCGGTTTTCATTTCAGTTAACGCAGGGTTGGCCTCCCGCCCGCGCCTGCCACGGCAGCGGCTCGGGAAGCGACCCCGGCTCCACCACAGCCCGCGGGGGCCGGCCGGCCCGTCCCCTGCCGCCCGCCTCCGCCGTACCGTACTTTTAACTACAGCTCCTCCGTTAGGCTAGGAGAGAACGTCTCTCGTGAATGAGCGCGCAGCGATGAGGCTGAGCAGGACACAGGTTTGGAAAGCAGGAGGGATTTTTGTGGGGGCCACCCCGACACCGCCGCGGGGCTGAGAGGAGCAGCCCCAGCACCCCTCCTCAGGCCGCAGTGCCCCTCTCTGACAGGGACCCCCGCTCCCCCCCCACATGGTACAGGCCGCCAGGCCCAGCAGCACTAGCCCAGGGCGAGTCCACGGGTCCCGCGGGAGAAGAAGGAGGCGAAGGCCGAGGCCACGCCGGCAGCGCGGAGGGGAGGAGGGTAGCGCTCTCCCCACGCGGCTGGCGGGAGGGGTCGCCCGCGCTGAGGGGCGCTGAAGGACGGGGAGGGGACGGGACGGGACGGGACGGGGACGGGGACGGGGACGGGGACGGGGGAGCGGCGCCCGTACCTTGGCCGACGGCACCACCGTAATCTTCTTGAAGTTGTAGAGCGCCATGCCGGCCGCCCGAGCCCAGCCGCACGCCGCCGGAAGAGGGAGTGAGCAGGGCCTCTCGCGAGAGCCCCGCGCTTCCGCCCCGGGGAGGCCGGCGGGGAGGCAGGGCCGGGTTCCGGGCGGCCGGGGCGGNAGGGCCCTGCTGTGGGGAGCAACTCGCTGGACTAAGTTGGGGTCTTGCCGGAGGAAAACCAAACCGTGAGCAGGGGTTCACGCAATGGCGTGTTGGTATGACTTAGAGCAGTCTTGTTTCGTGCCCTGTAGGACCGTGAAGGCAAAATACATCCTCACCCTGTTCAGTTATGTGATTAAAGGCTAATTTCCATTAGCGCAAAAGAGCGGGGAACAAGGAAGGGGAAGGGACCCCAATAACCTGATCGGTGCCAAGGGTCCCCTGCCCTGGCCCCTCCCCAGGTCGTCACAGCCAGCGTCAGCCCGCTGGCCCGGAAGTGCCACCCGCCAGATGGGTCAAGAGGAGCAGGGGTCTGGGTCACCCTGCGGACTGTAGGGGTTACTGCCCGCAGGGGTGTGGGACTCCTTATGGGGCGCCGGGAAGAGCCTCTTGGGATTGTACAACATCTTGGGATGTTAAGAGAAAAGACCATAGCTGGGAAAAGGGAGGGATTAAGGTGGGTAAGGGAGGAAAAAGTGTGGGAAAATGGAGAGAAAAGGGGGTAAAAGAGGCCAGTAGCACATCAACAGGCTGGTCAGTACGCTCGTCTGACCATGGCCTGCACACCCAACCACCACAGTCTGTCCTGCCTGATTAAACTCCATTTCTCACCATTTTGCTGGCTGGGGGGGCTGTCTACTCTGTGCATGTGCGTGTGGAGCCAAGTGCCTGCCACAGGAAAAGGGGCAAGGGTTCACAGGAGCTGTGGGTCTGGGGTGCCAGGAGCTGGAGGGACTGCGGCACGTGCATCCTGTATGTCAGTGTATGTATGTATGTGTACATATGTGTGTGTGTATGTATGCAACTGGGAGACCAGGGGCTCCAGGGGCCAGCTGCTGGATAATCTGAGTGGTGAGGGTGTGTGTGGCAAGCACACAGTGCGTGGGGATACCGGGGGTGCGCGCTTTGTCTTCCGGCTGGGCCTGGGGCTGTGGAGCTGCAGCAGCCTCACCTCTGTCGACGTACTGGGTTCCTAAACCCAAACACACACACTCTTACTTCCCTTTTTCATTCTTTTTTTATTTTTTCCTTTCTTTTTTTCATAGTAAATTTCAGTGACTTGTCTCATTTTAAATACTTTCAGATAAAGGCAAAGCCTGAGTGAATTCTGGAGCAGTTTGACTATACCCTGTGCTCTGTTCTTTTCTGCGTATCTCCAGCAAACATGAGATCCAAAGAGAACTAAGACATAAACTTGAAAGATGCCTGAATGCAGGCATGCACTGCAGTGTGCAGGTCTATCGATTTTCTACTTGACACTAATAGTAAGTGGGCATGCACTGAAATACATCAGTTTTAAATAAATTACAAATTACCTGATATACTTCGGAAGGCAAGTTAGATTAAAAATAAAGAATTCCCTTGGCTTCCACACTTCCCCCCCCCCCCCCCCCCCAACANAAGCCTGAGTGAATTCTGGAGCAGTTTGACTATACCCTGTGCTCTGTTCTTTTCTGCGTATCTCCAGCAAACATGAGATCCAAAGAGAACTAAGACATAAACTTGAAAGATGCCTGAATGCAGGCATGCACTGCAGTGTGCAGGTCTATCGATTTTCTACTTGACACTAATAGTAAGTGGGCATGCACTGAAATACATCAGTTTTAAATAAATTACAAATTACCTGATATACTTCGGAAGGCAAGTTAGATTAAAAATAAAGAATTCCCTTGGCTTCCACCCTTCCCCCCCCCCTCCCCACACAAAGCATGACATTTTCCACTTGAGAGAATTTAGCCATGTATTAGTCTTGTCATTACACATTTTTCTACAGTACTAGACATTTAAATGCATAACTCCTTCCACATTTCCTTTATTGCGTTGCACTCCAAATTTTGCTGAAATGCTCCAAACAGCTGTCCGATGCAGGGGAAATTTATAAGGTATTTGAAAAGTTAGAATTCACCTAATCAGCCAAGCCAGTAGCTAATCCTTTCCAGACATTAATTTCAGTAATGACTATATGAGCACTATTCAATCATAAACATGCTGTTAAAGCTGTCCCTGTTTCTATAGTCTCCCGATGGTGCTGCGGCTGCCCTGTTATGAAGGGGCGTGCTGCTTCATAAACATTTTGATGCAACCACTTCAGGCTGCTTTCTTCAAGTGTTCTTGAGCAGCACGATTTGACTTCTCACTTTATTTATGTTGTGGTTTGCCTGCAAAAACATTGTTTTCTAGAGCAGAAGGAGCTCTTCTCTAAGCATATCCCCATACCTCCCCAGTTTCAGGGAAGATCCCTCCAGTAGCTGGTCTGGGACACTCGGACCACCCAGAGCTGGGCCCAGCATCCCCAGGCCCCCCCAGTCTCTGGCACTTTTAGGTATGAGCCTCCGAGGCCCGCAGCCCCACACCCGTTGCTGGTACTCGAAACTCTCTCACACACAGACATACCCTGTGCACCCCTCCATGTAACTGACCCTCCACGCTCAGATTATCCAGTAGCTGGACGCTGGGGCCCCTGGGCTCATGCTGCATGTACATTACTACTTTCTTGAGCAGTTTTCAAGAGAACTAGTTCCTTCTGAGACAAAATTTGCGTACTGTTCTGGGAATTGTGTCCTCTGGATTCCACAATTCCAGGAGCCAGGAGAGGTAAGACCATGACAAGTTATGTTTCCTTTGGTCCACACAGTTCCTTATCGCAACTGGCTTTCTGCACTCAGACATCCTCACTTGTATTGTGGAGTTATTTTCCATTTCATGTTTTAAAAACACCAGTAGACTGTAACTCATACCACTTTGAAATTAAAAACGACCCAAAATTATTATTGTGCCTTGTACAAGAGCAACTAATGGCACCCAGCAAGACTCAGACCATGTGCGGTGCCAATCATCCAGAGAGGCACTCGGGGAAATGAGCATGACAATGGACATCACCCGGGGAGCCACCCAAGCATTCCTCTGTAACAAATGCTTCTGCAGGATACACGTGGCATTTGTATTATGCCTAGATATGACATTGGCTTAATCACCATAGTTTCTCTAAAGTGATAGCTGAAAATTCCAAAACTAGCCTCAGATTTGGGGTATCCAGTCTGAATCTGATTTGCGCAAGTGTTGATGGAGTTGGACATACTTAGCAAATTGGTGTTTTTCAATTAGATAGACGAAATCATTGCCGCCTGGTCCCACAAAATGAAAAGACCTGTTCACGTAGGATCCTTCCATCTGTAAGTACATTCATTCTGTAGAATCTTATCCCAATTCAGCTAAATTCTAAATCAAGATTGTCTGCCGTGTCAACAGTCTGCTATTGTAAAGCTGTTTCCACTATCAGTCCTTATGTATATGTGCGCTAAAGTTTAAAGCTAATTTATCAAGCAAACACTGCACACAATGAGCCTTGCCTAAGTGAAAACCTCAGCCTCCTGTTTCCTTAACAGAAAATGCCTTTGAGGGGAGTTGATTTAGTAACCTGTTGGTCTGGCAGCAATATACGGTCCCTCTCACCTTTTGATTTCAGCAGCTTAAGTCCAGCTAACAGGCTGGTCAGAAAATATTATTTCTGAAGGCAATTTTGCTTCGGTTTGGTTTCTTGGGTTTAAAAAGCTGCTCCATGTCAGTAGCCAAGTTGCAGAAAAATAGTCAGTCCCATTCTGGTCATCGCAATGAACAGACACGGGCCTGAACAGACCTGGCAGCTTCCCTAACCTCTTGCTCTATAGGTTGGACGCGAAAGGTCAGGGCCAAGGGACATTGGCAGATGGCAGTTACAGAAACTACTGCTTCTTCTCTAGCAACTCCTCCAGACTTCATCAGAGAACATCAATCTCTGAACTACCAACCCAGTAGTATTTCATTAATTAAATACAGAAAATAAAGCTATAAACAGGCAGTAGTGCTTACACATATCTGCAGTATCTGAAATATCAAGAGCATGATTTTATTTTGAAACGGTGCCATTTCATATCAGCACACAAAAGGCAGATAAGGGGAAGTTCCAAAATTGAATTATTAAGTATCAGACTCTCTTACTAAATTACCATTACAAAGGGCATGCACAGTGATGGATCAAAGAGCTTTGGAGAGCAACAATACTGCTGCAGATGAGTAATGCCTTCTAATCTGTCTTGGTAACATGGCTGAGACGCTTAGGAACACTCTCAGGAATGCAATATATGCATGTTAATAGTTGTAGTTACCGTGTAATCCCGGGAAAACTTTCAAGTTGTTAAAGGAAGTATAATAAAGACATACTGTGTTATGTCTTTTCCAGCTGCTCTTCTTCACAGTTGTTTGAGGAAGGAGACAGCTCAACCGAGATGGAGAAGGGGGAGCATGTCCTTTTGTTAAGTGATTTGCTGTCATAGCATTACGGAGAACAGTGATGGCAAGTGGAGGATTCGCTCAGTGCCTGGCAGCTGCCCCTGCTGGAGTCTAGGTGGGGGGGCCTTATGGAAGGAGCCCCTCACCCTCAGCATCAGGATAAGCAGGGACACATTCGTGCTGCCAGGGTCAGGTCAGAGTCACACAGGCAGGGAAGGGCTTATGAAGACCTGCCTTCTCCTGTGCCCGGTCCTCTGCAGGCATTCAACCAAGAACACAGGCTGTGAGCATCCTCTAAAAGCCTTAAAGAGCCCCAAGAGGAGCTTCTGAAATGTCTTGTCTCATCCACCTTCCCCGAGGAGTCAACAGCCAAACTGAAGGAGCAGAGAGCCTCAGCAGATCACTTACTACACCATACATCCCTGATATTAAAAAAAAGCCTTGGGATCCATCTGAAGTCTGGTGTTTATCATGGTCAGGAAAGAGTTGCTTTGATAATCTTTCTGAATATGGACGCCCAGTCTTAGAACTGACAGAGTTTTGTTGTGCTTTAAGGAACAGGTAATTCCTCTGCAAAAATAGTGCCTCATGTCAGCCCTGTCAACGCCCTGGCGCTGACAGAGTGGCATCAGTGGGTTACGTTTTCAAAAGGAGCCGCATCCAGCCTTGCTTTGCTGGAAGAAGCTGCTCACCGCACGCAGCGCAACGCAGTGTGCCCTGGGCGGCTCTCCAAGTCACCTGAAGGGCATGGTAGGCTATTGCCTACCTCTTAGGTCCAAAAGAGGGGGTTTTATGCTCCACTTGCTCACTTTCTAATATTGAATTATCACCCTAATTTTAAATCACTTTACATCCTGGGTTGCTGACCCATCCGTGACTCACTGTAGCTCCATGGAAAATGGAGTGTTGGCAAAGACTGCACTGAGACTGCTTGTGATCAGAGGCTCTTGACAGAGAGGCCCAAGGTGTGGCATTCATTGGCACTAACGATTAAATTGCACTCACAAAAGGCTGATCACTTGTGCAAGCCTTCCCCGAATGGTGGTGGGAGGAATTGGCCTAGGAAAATTTTCCATGTGAGAGAGAGAGAGGAAAAGGAGAGAAACGGAAAGGGAATAAAAAAGAACAAAGAGTAACAGCAGTGTTGGGAAGTAACACAGGGGAGAGCCATAATAGTATTTTATTTAATTATCATTTTATTTGTCCTTGTTTTAAGACTTAAAAGCCTTTAAGATCCAGAAGTGTAAATATCAGAAGATTACTGAGTGGATATCCCTTAAAGTGCAAAACCAGGATGTGCTCTGTACTCATAATAGATATTCATGTTCTACTTTCTTCAAACTTCATATGTTTGGAAATGATTTCAAGTGTACTCAGATTTTTGCACTTGAGAACATCTGCAGGTGTAATTTTTCTGGCACGTATAATTGCGGGCACATTTTATTGTACTTAGATACCTATTTTGTTTTGTCTGGAAAGTGAGCAATTTGACATCTAAATGCCCCTGCAATCAGCTATGACATAAACTCTATCTACAGACGTATTCTTGACAGAAAATTGGAAATGAAGTTGATGTCCTTTCCAAAAGTAATGCCTTCATCCTCACATTGCTAGACTGAAGATAGTAGGTTTCAGGTTTTATAATAATACTATATCTGTGTCAGCATATAGTTAAAAGGTATTAGCAATGACATTTTAAAAATATCACCCTGATGTTGCTAAACCCATTGAAATAGCCAAGTAGCTGCAAGTAGATAAAACAGTATTTGACGAAGATGGCAGTTTGGAAAGCTCTGCTACTGTGCGAAGAGTCAGCCAGGTGGTGCTTTTGAGTCACGGCGTGGTCACACTGCCAAAAGCAACACCGTGCAATTCTCCTAACAGTTTCAAAGAAAATTTATGGCATTCTGCAGGATCTTTTGGTTGTAGCGTAAGGCACAGTAGTAGTAATTTTGCCAGGTACTGTATTTTGAGCTATTGATATTGTTACAATTTGCCCTAACCACTCACTCCGCATGGACCTAACTTGTGCAGGTGGCCCCAGGATCTCATCTGCTTGTAACCCCTGTGCGGCTGGGTAGCAATTGCTGGAACAGTCAGTTGTGTTCCCTGGTGCAGATCCCACCAAAGGATCATCAAAGCGTCTGCCAGCACCACTGGTTTTTGGCCCTGCAAGTCACTCTACCATGTCAGGCAATCAGTGGTCTGAAGACCAAGCGTAGCTGCCATAATCAAGAACATGAAAAGGTTGTTTGCAGCCTGGTTTTTAGCTAGCCAGCAATATTTCTGCAGTTCCCTATTCTTGTAGCCACAGAGGCAAGAGAAAAGACAGAACATTTCTCCTGAGACGAAACAGAGACTTCCTCTGATGACAGGAGCTTCCCCTCCTCTCAGCACAAGGCCACCAAAGGAGTCTATGTTCCACAATTTGAATTTTATATTTTCTTTAATTTCTGCTCACTGACCTCCCTCTCCCACAGCCCTTCAGCTGCCAGTCTCTCCACCCATCACGAACCCTTTCTTGCCACATCTTCATTCCTGGCTATACAGACCCATATATCATTCACACCAGCATTGTCCTTTTCAATCACATAAATGCTGACTAGCGTTCTTTCTGAAAAAAAAACGAAAAATACCTGCTAATTATGTGGCTGTAGAACCACTCCTTTTTTATGAATAAATTTATTTTTCAATTTTTTTAACCTTTCATTTGTTCTTGCTCAATGTGAAAGTCCTTGCAGTATTTTTTCTTAGCCATTAAATCAACAAAACTCCCTGAGACATAAATGTGAATTGGGACTCAGCATTTTGGGCTTTCTTTTGCTGTCGCTTTTCCTGTATTTGCATACGGCACACAGGCACACTGTACTGTGAAAAGATGGCATTTGTATCACAGTGGGATGGAGGAAAGGAAAAAACCTTCCTTACCAGTTTCTGTCTGGCTTTGTATAAGGTCACCTTGTCACCGTGCTGTTAGAGAGCCTTTCAGAAGTACCTGAATGTCTTCACAGTTTCTTTAAATAATAGTGGGCGAAATCCAGGAGGGCCTTTGGTAGCAAACTATGATGGTGACGGATTTAATGTGTATGATTTGCTATATAATCTCCGATTTGCTATGAATCATTGCTACTAAGGTAGTGTCAGAAACACAGGAGTTGTGGACCTAAAGGGACCTGTGTGTTATTCCTGGGGGAATGTATTACCACAGCGTCATCTGTGAAGAATTACTGAAACTTCCCTTCATGGTATTGTCCCCAGACATATGTACATATATACACATACCTGCTTGTAATACATATGTGGGTGTATGTGTACACATTCTTGTAAGTATACGTATAATATTATATATTATATATCACATATATATACACACTCACATAATGACAAAACAGTCCTTGTCTTTAGAATTTACTTCACACATTTTTGGGGGAATTATCCTTTGGCACATGGTATACTGAACAATTACTGTTAATTGAAATTTGTGTGGTACAAGTTAGGAAGTTTAAGCTGCAAAGAAATATCAGAAAAAAACCAAGGTTGTGATCCACTGCTCTATAATACTTAATAATACTTAGGAACATTTATATAGCACTTTTCATTTTTGCAACTTTAAAAAACCCTAGTTAATTAATCTTTGCAACATTCCTGCACAGGAAGTGCTATTCTCAAATAATACCTTAATTAGCACATTTCCAAACAGCCCAAAAGGAGATACAACAGAGGGCTCCAGAGACACAGCCATTTTAGATGAAGCTGTAATGGTTGCACAGCAGTGCTGCTGTTTGCCCGTGATCTGACCCAGAGCATGTGCTCCCCTAGACTACACAGTGCAACCAGAAGGGTAATTAGTCTTCAATTACTCCTATTTTCAATGTATTAACACTAATGATGGGGAAGTACTTCTACCCTGCGCATGTGACACAGAGAAATGATCCTGAAACATTCAGTCACTGGCATTTTGTTGGAAATTAAACAACTGATGTGCAAGTTACTGATACAGAAGAACTCTTCCGCTTAGTCTGTAGGTGAGTGCCGTACCACTGATCCCAGACCTGCTGCTCTGTGAGCAGGGTTACAAAGCCTGGGTTGCCATCTGCTCCCAGTTAATTTCCTGTGCGCTCTCATGCCCCGCACCATTTCCAGTGGTTTTCCATTTGCCTTGTCCTCCACACCCCAGGCATAGGGTCCTTCTCTCCCTCTCACCTCCCAGCTTCGGCTGTGCGAGAGGCAGAAGGTGCTGTGGCTCCTGAGCTCCATGGGACACTGGTGCTGAGCAGCCAGCCGGCAGGCCAGGCTCAACAGGTAGGTGTTGAGCTTGCATTGCATTAGCAGAGCCTCCCTCCTCCTTTCACCCACTGCTTTTTGTTGCTTGTAGGAAATTAGCTTCTGTAGGAGCAGAGCCCTCTGGCAAATTCACTTTAAGCTCAACCAACAGACCTCATTCATTGGAGGGTCTGGAAGAGACAGACAGGCAGCAGTATGGTTGCAAAGACCTACTCTCATTATGAAACTAGGCTAAAAAGTGGTTTTTAGGGATTCAGCTTCACTGCCTCTCTCTGCCTCAACATCCACTTTGTTCTCCTCAGCGATAAAAGGACAATCCTACTAGCTGCTAACATTGCACGTTCAAGCCAGATATCACCCACCACGCCAGGGAAGGTGCAGTAGATGGATACTATCGCAGAGTAACAGCATCTTCAAACACTCGAGGTGACAAGAAGAAACCTGGGTCCTCATCTACACTGTACTTTGAGAGCAGCCTCAAGCCCTCCTGTGGAGCCCTTGTTCTCTGACCATCCACTCTATGTACTCTCAGGAACTGGGGCTGCGATTAGGGCAAAACCAGACAGATACACGGAAGGTAAACGGTGGGCTTCAGGTGGCCTGCAGTCACTTCCAGAAGGGCTCTGATAGCACCTACAAGCACAGCCTGATGGTGATTCAGGCTGCCTCTGAGTCCTTCTGGCAATCTCAGGGTGAGCTCTGGTACCTCAGAGACATGGCTTCTGGTACCGCAAACAGAAAGCCGTAACCTCAAAGGGGAGCACATGGAGCAGGGCTCAGCAGCTTCCTCCCCAGAAAGCCCAGGCGTGGGGTGCTCCTCCGAAGTACAGTGCTTTTTCAGAGCTCCCAAAGAGTCAGCCAGGCTGTAATGATGTAAGTTAACCTCTAGTGTGAGCAACAAGATGTGCCAGACAACTAAGGTCAGTTGACATCTCCATTAACCATAACAGTTTGCAGGCGACCCAAAAGCTTGTGGGATCATAATTAATAAGGTCAGCTCCCACGAGTGATGTGGTGACCATGGAAACTAAGGTTCACCTGAACAGCAGGTGCTGTTAGAAAGTTAAAGGCAAGGTCATATATGTGTGAAACAAAAATGTAGGTCATAGTTATAGATTGGTACTTGGGAAAGAATGATTTAGAAAATAATTGTGAAGGCCTGATGAGTCACTAAGAGCACATGAGCTCCCAGTGTGTTGCAGCAGCCAAGAAGCAAAATGTCAGGTATAAACAATGTCATTTCCACTGAAAGCAACAGTACTGATTGGAGTATTGGCTCCTCACTTCTCATTTCCATTTCTTAAAAGAATGTTGGCAAGTGTAAAAGAGTTCAGAAAAAGTCTGTAATAATTATTTGAGATCTGGATAATTTCTTCCAATGAGAAATCAAAGGAACCCAACCTCAACAAAGAGAAGATCCTATAAATACCTGTACAAAGAGACACCTGGCAGTAAAAAACTCTAAGCTTACAGGGAAAAGGCTAGAAGCTGAAAGTGTCAAATTCAGACTGAAAGTAGAGCTCATTGAAGATACGTAATTAGAGATTTCTAGTTGGGGAATTCTCTCCAAATGTAATGAGTAACTTTTCATGAGGTATAGTTTATCTCTGGAAGAAGCTGCAAGCCTAAGGAAGTACGTACTTGATGAAACTGTACGGTCCATGCTATGCAGGACATCAGAGCAGACCATTGCAATGTCTCACTGGGGCATTTGCATCTCATGCAGAGTGTCAGCTTGCCAGATTGTCTAAACTGCACATACACTAGTTCACATCCAGTCTTACTCTGAAGAGAAATAAGTTGTCTCCTGGCCAGGGAAACTCAGACATAGACTAGAGAGCACAAAAATCCCATGCTTGGAGTGTATGTGCAGCTCAAAATAGCTCCCATTGACCTTTCCTATCTACTATATGCTGTCTAAAGCAAGCCGCCCAGTGTCCCATGCCTCTCCCTAATCTCACATACACTATGCCATTGCCTACGTGCTTCATGTTCAGAGTTACACTGCAAAAAGCCACATCTGGCTGGTTGGGAGGCAGCTGTGCCTGTGGTCAACATCTGTAAGGACCACGCTTGCAACTTTGGCAAGAAGATTTGCCAGCAGCAATATGGAGAAATAGCAGACATATAAAGTACAGACAGCTTTTTACAACTGAGCAGTGCTGGTTTGCATTAAAGATGTTGGAAGCTGTACACAGACATGGAAAGGTCAGAAACCAGTCCTTGGCTGCAGCCAGGAATGGCCAGCTTTTGCACTAAACTGCATGTGGTATTTGGGAGACCTTGTTGGTACCTCACGTGGTCAGCAACCTTTTGAAGTTAGGGCTTGACAAATGATGGACACCTTCCATTTCAGACTCTTCACTCGCTATAGCAGCTGAAGAGAGAAAGACAGAGAGAGAGGGAGAGGACCAGGCAGGCTCTATCTCCCTCCTCCTCACCATCCTTGGAAGCAGACTTGGAGAGATCAGCTAAGAGCACATGTCCAGCTCACGGGGCAGAAACCTAGCTTCAGCACACTCTTGACGAGGATATCCTTGTTACTGTAGGATAAAGTGGGAGTGAGCTGTGCTTGATGAGAGTATCCTGACATGTAGTCTGCAGCTCCTGGCAGCCAGAGAACGAGAATCGGCTGTCTCTGGTGCCCCAAGGGTACCTTCCAAAAGTACTTCACCTTGTCCTGAACTTGCCATCACACACAGAAGGGGAACTGCTGTCTGTTCACAGGGGTGGTCCCCTGCCTTGCAAAGCAGTGGTAATGATTTAATGGCCTGATGTTTGTTGGTCTTGCTCATTTTTGACAACTTTTCTTCGTAGTAAACGGAACTGATTGGTTGTATCCTCCACCCTGGTCTTGTACCTCACAGCTACCATGAAATGAGGATAGACTTGCCATAATCCATAGGATGGCTTCTACCCTCTGGGATACAGAACATGAGGTCCTGTATAGGAAATATTAACCTTCCAGGAAGATATTTGCTGGAAGGTGGTACTTCTCGCTCCAGCCACAGACTTGGCAGGTATTTGTCAGCATCCCCGAAGGGATGGATCTGACTTTCCTTAACGTTCAGGATGAGGGAGAGGTCTGTTATCCAAAGCACCTCCTCACCCACCATGGATTGTTGTGTGCCATCCTTATGATAGGGATCACGCTAACTAAGCCGATCTTCACCGCAGTGATCAGCTGCAGTAAGAGCTGGTATGATGTACTGCAGGTGCAGAGGAGAGGCTGAGGAGTTCAATCAAGCCTTGATTTTTATGTTGATCATGCTGGCCATGATCATGATTGTGACAAGGCAGATGTCAAGGGCACAGGGCAGACATCCTTGTGTTTTCAAAGCGCAATGTGCATGGACAGCTTTTTCACCACAAAGTACCCCTGCCACAGAGACTATAGTTGTACTACTAAACTGAACATGTCCAGCACTCTTCTCAGGCATGGACTGGCCCATCTCCTTGTGATTAAAAGCCACTTAATCCCGAGAACATGGGCAGTCACATGCAGGTCACCTCTTTGGAAAGTGTCTTGTCCCTTACCTGCTTCTGAACCACACTTGGGAATTGGTTGGGAGAGGACTGCTTTGCATGTCTGAAACCATGCTTTGGGCCATCCATCACGAGCGATGTAGGTGCAGTCCCTGGGTACGTTCCCTGGCACTGTTCAGTGTACTAGTATGGATGTACCCAACGTGTGTCACCAGCAGGCCTTGGGAGCTCAACGCTACGACCACAGCCAGGTCCACACACAGTCCAGCACATGGCCTTGGCACTGCAGGGTGCATGTCATGGGCCCTCTAACAACATGGGCACAGCCAAGGGATTCCTCCTGTCGGCCCTGGCTCTGGGTATGTGCACAGGTGGAAACCAGGACGCTGGTTTTAACCCCCAAAACCCTAATGGCTTTGGATTTGGTTACCTGGGAAATGTCCTTCTACGTGTGAGTGGGAGTACTGCGCAAGCAAGGCGCTGCTGATGGGCCGTGCTGTCCAAGGGGCTTGGACACAAGGGTTCACTGTCCTTTACCCACCTCCTTGCAGTTACTAGAGCCCAGACATGTAATTCTGGCTGCTTCAGTGTTTCTTCCTTTTCCCACCCAAGCTAGGGAGTGGGCAGGACAGGGGCTCCTCTTTGTGAGAGCCAGCACGGACAATGCACTCAGGAAAACCAGGCCCTCTTGTTAACCCCGGACAAGTCCATTTATGTGTCTGCACTCTTCCCTACCCTGCAGTAAAGCTGCTGGGCAGGAGGTGTTTCCATGTCTGCTAGTACCGAGCTCAGCTTGGTTGGGCTCTCAGGTGCTGCACAGCGCAAGTAATCATAGCTTAGAAATGAGCTACCCAGCGCTGGTGCCTGTATCAAGGGTTAGATGCCCACTGGTGGTCTTTGTACGTCTGGAGACATAAATAAAATGAAGCCACCTAAGGATAAAATTGCAGGCCATAAAAGCCCCTCGAGTTCATGATGGATCAGACTCTGCTCCCAAGGTCTGAAGGGATCCACTATGTCACATCGGTGGCAGCAGTCCCCAAGGCAGCCAGTCGCACGGTCCAGTCCATGAGGGGTGATGGAGTCTGTTGTATAACAATACCGTGTAAGACAGCCTTGGAAGAGGTGCTCTAGCAAACTGTATGCAATTTTATTTTCTTTTAAATAAAGGCACTTTAAAATTGCACAAGTGCAGAGGAAACATCTGATGTTAATTCTTTCTTTGTATCATCAAAATTAAAAAAAGAAATTAAGCTTCACTAGCAAATAGCTGAAATAGAGCAAAGATTATTATATGTCAAATTACAACTTGCAGTAATCCTTCATCTCCACATTATGAATTCATAAAAGCAATTGCAGCATGTTTTTAATTATTAACTACCACATAATGGAGTAGGCAATACAATATACTACAGTTTTCCTTTTTTTTTCCATATGGGAGATCTGAATTTAAATTCTGGATATGGCTACAAGATAAAGCAAATTCTCAAATTTCAGTCTCACCTTTCACTATCCACATGACAAAGGCCCAATTAAAAGGAATTCCTCCAGGAATGATTACAGCAGCGCTGATGCTATCCATTTTCAAGTGCAGAGCAACAGATCCATGTGAAGGGATCTTGCACAATGCTTGCATATTAATGTCAGCAACACCACATCGCTCATCCAGAAAAAAAAAAAGGAAATCTGATGACATCATTCATCTTCCCTGTCAAGTGACCTGCAACACTTGGATATAAATGGATATTTCATCACATGTATTTGTAACTAGCAATCAGAAACAGCTGGAGTGACAAGTACAATATTTTCCAGTCAACAACACCAGGGTCTAGTGACTTTTTATCCTAAATTCTGTATGGGTTGAATGCATCCCCCACTCAATTACCTCTAAGTGAGATGGATGTTGGATGGGTACGACTATCAGTTAAGTTAAGGTGCTTTTTTATGACACTTGATTAGTCTAAAGGAATCTGGGAGTGAATGGAAACGATGCTCTCGTGGTGCTCTCTGCTCTGAGGACCTCCTGCAGCACAGGGAGGATCTACACCATCTTTGTTGCCAGCTTGTCCCGCAGAGCTCGGGTGCAGTTCAGGAGCGTGGTGCAACTGCCTGAGCACACACATGAACAAGGCACAGTCCTCCACCCCCTAAAGCCAGTCCCTTGCTCCACACAGCGAAAGGCTGGGTGAACAGCAGCACATCTGGTCATTTCTGTATTGGAAAAGAAAGACATATTTGTTTTCCCACTCTTTGTTTCTAGGTAAAATCCAGTTTGAGTGTTTTAGATTAGTGGTGCTCAGTGTCTTTTGACACGTTACAACAGCAGAAGGGTAGAGATTGCCTCTGTCTCTACTCAAAACCAGGGAACGGAGCAAGAGTAACCCAGCCTGCCCTCACCCCCCACCTTCCACTGCTGGGATCTACCATCTGGAGGTGGAGGACTAATATCTAACAATTACAACTCCTTTAAACAAAGAAGAACATCCTGTATTCAGTCCATATCCTTTTTGTGAGCCCAGGTTTAGGAAGCTGGGCTGGGCACTTCAGCCTCAGCACTGAAAACCAGCAGCCAGCAGGACTGCCTCTGCACGAGTATGAGTCTGGCTCTTCTGTCGGGAACCCGCAGGGTGAAAATGCAACTCGGTGCAAGAACAGAGAAAGAAATGCAGTCAAAGTGCATAAGTAAAAGTTGATACTTAATAACACTTTAGGTCTCATGATGTTTTTACTATGGTTTTACACTGAAAGACAAGTTTCTGGGTTATAGGTATGTGCAGATAGGATGAGATCAGCTGTATGGACCACAGAGTTCTCTGTGAACATACAGCCTGTGCCAGAAGATTATCTTCAACAGAAACAAAACAGTGACAAAACAACCTATGCTGATAACTAGATGAATCTTTAGAAATATCACAGTAGTGTCCTCACAGCGATCTCACAAATCCTAGAGGTTAACCACCACCATTAACTTTGCTTTTTGCTTACTAGGAAACTTTAGGAGGACATTGCTGCCCTACCCCTGTGGCCCTGACAAAACCAGCATGGTTAAAAGCACTCTTGTCAAGATTTAGGTAAAACATAACTCAAGAGAAACTCATACAAGTCAAGGTGAAATCCTGGTTCTGCTGAATTCAAGGGCTAGGTCCTCTTCTAGAAGGAACTCTGTATATCCACATACATGATTAGGGACTCCTCAGTGCTCTGGTAATAGTAAATAAACAAATTTACTGATTTTGGCTGATTTCAGCAGAGGAAGGATTTTACCTGACCTTCTATATACTTTCATATAGTCATGAATATATCAACATGTATTGCATATTGGCACTGAGACATCAGTGCAATTTTTCTAGGAGTGTCCCTGAACAAAGAATATTTTCAGTAACAGAGCTAGTCCCTACCTGTAGACCCCACTTCTGTGGAAAAAAGGAATTAAAGTTCTATTTTAAAGTCTGACGTTAGAGATGGAAGAGGTACATGGAACAGCTACTCCACTGCCCTTGGGCACACAAGGGAAATTCTCATTGCACGTGTATTAGAGCTTTGTCGGGTGCAGCTGTAAGAGGTGCATAGAAAAGGTCTCCCATGCATGCCCAATGTTCCTCCACAGTCCTACTGATCTCACTGTAAGAAAACCTTCCTGGACGTCCTGCTGTTACTTTCCTCTGCTTTGTCCTACCTCCTACAGACCTTACTTTGGCATTCATTTCTGCCAATACACTCCTATGAGTACTGCACCAGCCAAGGGGCTAATAGGCAGCTCATGGGGGTCTCTGGCCATGGGTCTGTCCCCTTCAGAGAAGGGATGCCCAGGTGGCTCCAGGCACTCCCCTCTTCTTCACTTTGTGGACACCAGGACTCGATTTAGGAAAGAAATGGAGTTTGCTGGCTGGGCTTAGCATAGCTGTGATTTATCTCTGCTATTTCTGAGGAAGGTGTCTGAGAACACTAAATTCTGTATTAAATTTCCAGAGAACTGACACATCTCAAGGGCACAAGTGTGAATCCCTCCAGTCATTTCCACTGTAGTTTCTCAAGAAAGAGTTTTCCTTAATGAATTTGTGCTTGTGAACTTGCTATGCTCTGATATAGCTAGTGAATTATTACCCCTCTTAATGGTAATTCGTGAGGGCTAAGTTTTGAGATATTAAAGATTATGCCCAGGATCACTTTTTTTAAAAAGGCTGCTATGATATTACAGTGTACTACTGTTTCTTTACTCCAGTTTTCTTCTACATACTGTATTTTACATGACTTCTCAAGCATTAAGATGTGTTGTAGAGTTTTAAACCTGCCTACGGACGCACTCTAGCTCATAGGCAAAGTCACTGGGGGTTTTTTATACAGGAAATGTATTTGTTATGTAAACAGCCGAAACCTTACCCCATGCTTTAGAAGCTAGCTAGGTGGGAAAGAGAAGCCCCCCTGTACTCAGACTGAGCTCCTCAGAAGACCTTCTTCCAATATGGTATTAGCGTGCTGCAAAGAGCATCACCGTAGGACCTAAGCACGTGTATGATCCACACCTGGGGGTGTGGACTTCTCTCCCATCCATGTGTGCTGAAATCCAGGCAGTGCATTGTTTGCTCAAAACAGAAACACATGCTATTCCTTTCAGCATGGGGAATGTCTTTTGTATACCCCTGACCACGCTTCCTCGCGCTCTCAGAGACCAAGTGCAGAGACGGATACCGCCAGGTCTGAAGGACTCAGGGAACACAGGGCAGGATTGGGCCATAACGCATCCAGGACCTCCAGGTACAGTGTTAAACTTAGTAAAAGCAGCACGTCTAGACTGGCTCCTTATAGTTCTTTTTCTTTTTCTTTTTTAAAGAAACTGCCAGACAAAGCAATAAAGAACATTTCCTGTCTTTTACAACTTAATGTGATGGCAGTGGCTTGGCTGTGCTGGCATTCAGCCAGTGGTACAACGGGCTGCAGGGTACAACCCTGAACTCACCTCTCCAGGGTTGGAAGGTACCAGCGCTCCCCGGCTTCATCCAGCCTCCCCCCATCAGAGGGACTGGTAGGGTCTGCAGCACCCATCGGCAGGGCAGAGGTTACTGGAGGAATTTGCTTCCTTTAAAATAGAGTGCTGTCAAAATTCAAAATTTAATAGAAGAGCCTAATGCTAGGAGAAGAGAAAAAGTGTCAGTGAGTCAGTCCCCTGCTCACTCAGAGGAACCAGCTGCTGGGGAAGGCAAAGGAAAAGGGAGGCAAGGCTGGAGGAGTAGCTCCCAGGTCTGATTTTGCAAGAATAATCAGGAGTGCCAGGAATAGATCAGACACACTAGTCTGAGATGGGCAGAAATGTTTAATTCAGTTTTATTCCTTTTGAATTTTCTGAAGCTGAGAAACCCTGAATCTTGCTCCTTTAAAAGGTGAGAGCAGCTGATATTCAGACCTAGTGTTGCAAGGGACAGTATTTTGGGGGGATTTTCAGGGCTGCAAGCTTGTCTGGAAGTGCAGCTGGAGAGCTGGCATACGCAGGAAGCTGCTTCTTCAGGTCCAGAGAAGCTGGCAGTGGCAAGTGCCCAGGAAAGGAAAATGTGATGCTAAACCTACCCAAGGTGGGTTGCTGGTCTCCCAGGGACCAGCATTTGCACTGATTAATGTCCCAACACCACCACACTGCTGGCCTGTCAATTGGTGTAAAAGCAGATCTCTGCAGCACACCGACATCCCAGACCTGAGCTGTGCACGAAACCAGAGGGGTGCAAATTAACGGACAACAATTTGCTCAGCCAGAAATAATTACCTTTCATTGCGCTTTTGCTGGGAAGGAGGGCAGGAGCCAGAGGCGGTGGGAGCCAGGCGGGTGCACGCGGAGGTGCTCTGCCACGGGTGGGCTGCAGCTGGCTCTGCATGAGGTGGGCACTGCACCCCGGCACCGCTGCCCCACCAGATCCCGGGGCTAGGCGGGGTAGCCTGTGCCTTAAAATGGCACCACTAGCAAACTGCCTCCACACACCCCTTCGTCTTTTTTCTACATTACGTGCTGCTTCATTCAATGCCGCAGTTAGTAGAAACACTACACTACACTGCCACTTCTCCTGTCAGTGAAAAGCCCATCCAGCCTGGCAGCCGGAAGCAATTTTTGTAGGAAATATAGATTGGTTGCTCTCCTGATAGAAAACATCCAAAGAAAGGAAGATACGTGGGGCGCAGGGCTTATCAGCGCAGGCTGCTATGCTTCACAGCACCAGCCACTACTGCTGCGCTCAGAGGGGAGCAAAATATAAAGAACAGTCTTCAGAGAGGTGAGATCCTTGGTAAAAAGAGAGTCTCTTCTCTTCAACCCAGAATGAATTAGCTGGGAGGTGCTTCTCACTGAGAGGAGAGACAACCATGTTCTCCTGCCAGCACGAGGACCTCTCCTGTCTCTCAGAGGAAAAGGGGTTCACCAGGACAAGAGCTCACTGTGAAGGGAAAGGACTCCCCTAGGGAAGAGCTTAGGTTGTGGGCTTTCGCTTTCCCACCTGGGAAGTGAGAAGGGCGCTCCATGTTTCCCTGAGGTGGTGGAAACCAGAGATCGGCACAATCGGAGGTCCTTTTCTTTTAAATCAAAGACTGTTTTAACATTAAGGGAGTGAGAGGCTTGGCCAGCATTGCTGCAAGGAGGGTAAGATCTCTGCGCAGACTGAGTAGTGGAGGTTGGTTTGATCTTGTCAGCTGCCCAGACTTCTTGTTAACTGCCGTGTTGATCTTTTTTCGATGAAAGAGGGCATTTCCCCTGACACTGCTCTACAACCTCTCCTCTCTACTTCTGTTTGCTCCACATCCTCCCGCTGTGACCCCCGCATGAAGGATGCGCTGACAGCTTGCCCAGGCAGATCAAACTAACAAGGAGTAGTGTTACCGTTTTACTCAGAAAGATGCCGTGCTAACTTCACAGGCTAAATGGTGCAATGCGTCCTTACAAGCATCGCCGTCGGCAGCCTGTTCCTCACCCACTGTGGACAACCTGAGTTATACACCATGGATCCTGGCACTACGCCTAAATATCTTCACTCTAAGTCCAGTCTAATGAAGTCAATAGAGTATTTAATGTTTCCAGTTCAGTATGAAATGCAACTTACTTTGCCTTGGCTCCTAATTTGTCTTGTGGGATGATACTAAGGGTAGATACTGAAGCTATACTTTACTAGACGAGCACCATGGCTAAGCTCAGCTGCAGTATGAGCGTTTACAGCTCCAGTGACTCGTACTGATAATCACGGTGCACGTCACATCAGCAACTGCATTCCTGTGTGCCTCCGAGGAATGTCACCTTGCGCATGCCTCAGCAGCGGGTTTCACCCCGCTCCTCTGCAGAAATGATGATCAGGAGGGAGCTATTAAAGCTCACGAGGTTGGTCAGCAGGGACGACTGAGAAAGCGAGGCCACGAGGTTTCCTCTGCCAGGCAGTATGAAGTGAGACTTGTGCCCACCGACGATTTGAGCAGCTGGATTCCTGTGGCAGCTCTGACTGTTGGAGCCTGCAAAATATTGCAGATGGGAAGTCTGTCTTAGTTTACGCTCTCTTTCTTTCACTCATTGCCTAGACACAACTGTGACAGAGAGGGAAATGATGCTTCTCTGAAGGATCATTTGGTATGAGCCAAAAGTTAGGAGTGAGGAGTAATTACCCCTTGGCAGAAAGAGACACCCCTCTCTAAAGCTGATCTCCCTCCACTGGCACTGTTAATTCACTGCCTCGATTCCTCTCGGCTGTCCTTACTCTATAGCACTCAGGGTTATGGCTGGAACTTCATCATGCTGAAACGTCCCCACACTTTGAGGGGTTTTATATTTAAAACTTGTTCCTTCTGTCTCAGTTCGGCACCCAGCGATGATAAATTCAGAGATGTTTCTGGGAAGGCAGCCAGTGCTGTCGAAGCCCAAGAAAAATCAATCGTCAACAAAGAAATAAATTAAATTCTGTCACTATCTATCAACATTTGCCTCTGACTCCACATAACAATTATATGAAAATGGACTGTTTGCTTTAAATATGGAGAAGAAGGGAACTACACACAGATATGTTTTGGAAAAAAAGAGATCTTTTGCAGCACAGAGCTATTCCCAACATGCCATGTGATATCCTCATAATGGGCACTGCAGGAACAAACACAAAGTCAGTCCTAAAGAAATATAGTACTGTCACCTTCAAAGTCTTCACACCTATAGAAATAATCCTCTCAATTTTTCAGTGCTGCATTTTATAAAAATTTCATATTGACTTTATAGCCTAGATAAAATGAAAATATAGCACATGCCACTTAACTAGGACAGCAACACCAGTGGAGCATCTCTTAGTGAGCTGGCACAGCTGCACTGCTGAATAGTGTGGGTTCGTGCTCTGTGAGAAGAGACTCAGCCAGGTGTCCATGAGCAAGTGCTAAACGTAAAGATACTACCTCTGGCTCAGGAAGTCCCTGAGCTGCAGATTGCTGGAGGCTGGGCCAGAATATATTCAATTCAGGGAGGTAAAACTACACACTGTCTTGTTCTCACATGCTTTTGTGGAGATTCGCTGTAAGATAGTAAAAGAGGCAGAGTACAAGGCCAGACAGAGCTTTAGTCCAACGCAGATGCCCACACTCATGTTCCTCCTAGAGATACTGCACTTGAAGAGGTGTTCACTCCTGTACCAGCTCCTTAAGCCACGGGGAAGATGAGTTTTACAGATCCACTAAACTTCTGAGGGCTTGCCACTGGCTATATACATATTACCTCTACTACTGTTCATATTTGCATGTTAAATTACACTTCCCCATTAAAATATATATCTAAATTATTTCAAACCTTCCTTTTTACGCATTGTGGGGTATATGTTTCATCACTCATCTGATCTCCAAACTGAGAAAAATGCATTGTTCCTCAGGAGAAGATTAGCAGATAGGTTCTCCTGTGTCCCTGGCCCAGATCTGTGACCACATCTATCCATTTTTCTGTCTTTTCTCTGCTTTCTCTGGGCCTTTTTCTCATTCTTGAGGGAAGAGGGGAGGGTCTTTTCTTTTTTTTTTTTTTTGGTGTTTGTTGAAAACTCTGATGTCCTCTGGCTTCCTGCTTCTCTTCCTTCTGGTGACGCTGTGCTCCTCAGCCCTGCCTGTCCATAGAGATGACATAGCGTTGAGGGCCAAGGGTGCCTATGGAGGGATGCTCATTGAGGCTTAACAGAAGAGGGTTGGGCCTGAAGAACAAATGTTATATGTGAGCTGTATATAAGGGCTGCTTCCACAGCACCTGTGTTGGAGCTACAACAGAACATGCAGACGTAATGGGGAGCACAGATCCATTTGTTCGACCATAAACCCAGTAACTTATCCTACTGCCGTAACAAATACAAATGCTCCCCTGAGCTGTTATACGATTTCACCATAACAGCCAGATATACCTTTGATACAGTTCAATTACTAAACACTTCAGCTGTCAGGAAAGAGAGGGATGGAGAGGGAACTGGTTGAGGTCTCGTATCTCGCAACTGTAACAGGTTCTGGCTTGTGTGAATTTCTTCGTCTTTACAGAACATCTGACAAAACAGTCTGAGGTAATCCTCATCCCCCCTCTGTACCCTGTAGCACCGATCAGCATTTTCAATAAGATGGCTTTCTGTAACACCAGTCAGCACTGCATCCAAGGCTGCTCCCCATTGCATTATATACTCTGGGCAAGAGTGCAGAGCCAGGTATCTCTCTCCTGTTCCTCTCAGTCCCCTCTTTATTGTATTATCATGGTTAATTGGGAAGTCTAGATATAAAAATAAATAATTTCTCACTGTCCAAAAATAGGTCAAGAAAACCACTGGGCGTGCATAAGAGAGAGACAGCTTTAAAGCACTGACTAAAACTGATGAGGCTCCAAATTCATGTGGTTGTAATTCTTGATGCAAGCAATGGTGACAGTAATTATAACCACAGTCCTTCAAATGCAGTCAGCTCTCCAGGCTAGCCTGCCAGCACGCTCAGTCACAGGGCCTGCTTTCGTGCAGAATATTTATTCAAATTTTACCATGAAAATTCAGTGTCCTCTGACATGCCCACCCCCCCCCCCGAGGTGAGCCTCCCCAGACGGGGGGACGCTGGCTCCGCAGAACTGCAGAGGGGAGTTGTGCCATTACAAAAATGAATCCTAGGTGGGCTTGCTTAGGGGACACAAACTGGCTCAAATCATAATCCAGCTGCTTTCCTTTATTATTTGACTGTATGTGTAACCACCTCCATCAGTAAGCTTTTTAGCTGTGTTATTCCAGTTTTCCTTCCGGAGCTGAATCCCAGCAGTGCACACCAGTTATGCCACCTTAGCAAGCTGTACCCCTGCAGCCCCCCAACCTCCTGCAATGCTACTGAAGGCTGCTGTTATCAACAGCCAATGATTAGCAAAAAGTTAATGATGCAATGGTCAACAGTGGTCACCATTAGTATTTGTGCCAGATACAACAGGAGGCTGGGTCGTTTTGGCTGAAGGCTCCAGGCTCCATTGCAGTGTAAATAAAATGCGTGGCTACTCATCCAAATGAAGTTGAGTGCTAAGCGCCAATAATCACATCCGTGCATGTTGAGCTTGGTGTGATCAGCCACCAGGAGGAGCCAGTGTAACTTATTTCCAGGCTAATTAAGGCATGAGCTTTCAGGTCACATAATTAGTTTGAAGGGGGTGGAGCAGGGGGAGATGCTGTCTGGCTTCTACCTCCTTTTCCCTTGGAGCGCCTTGCAGATTGGTTTTGTTTTAAGCACTCACCAAGGGTTTCATGTTAGATACCTGCCATTCTCTGAGGGCAACGCTTCCCAGCTTCCTAAATGAGGGTGCATCAGTTCTTGGGCACCGACTGTGGTCTGGGTGTTCAGAAGTATTCGTCACACACAGTGATGACGATGCATAGCAAGTTCAGGAACTAGCGTTGGATGATGAATCAAAGCCACGTAAATGAAGGTGTCTCAACCTTTTCCTTTTTGTACTCAAAGAAAAAATCCAGGTCCTGGCTTAACCTCATTTCCTTCAAAGAAAATGAACAGAAAATTGTAGCGTATGAGAACAGGATACTGTTATTTCAAATAATTTGAGCATTCTAGAGATGATTCTCATTGTTCTGGGGGCTACCAGAAACCACCTGAGCAGCAGAATATGAACAGCAGGGTTTTACATATTTGCAGATTCAGTTAACACAGTATTTGAGGTCCAGCCGTGCCTCTGTGCCTCCTTTAAACTCTTGGTTGAAGAGGGAAAAATGTGTAACACTAATGAAGACAATTTCCCCGCTTCATGTTACTTGTTGCCAGCTAGAGAGTAAGTTTTCTTGGCTGCGGGCGCAGCATTACAGCGGGGACGACTCCAGTCCCCCCACTGCGCTTCTGGTGTTTGCTCTGAGCCCTGTGCTGATGCATGCACTGCTCCGTTAGCATACATGGGACTTCCACCAAAGATCTCATTTTTGGAGAAGAATGAGATCTTTACCAGTCTAGTTGTTTTCAGGTTTCAAGCTCATGTGGGAAAACAACCACGAGTGAGAGCTCGGCACAGGCTGAATTGTAGGTCAGCTGGCGGGGTGCCTGTGGCTCCGGCCATGCGTGGCCTCCAGGCACTGAGGAGTGGCCAGAACTTCCCCATCCTCATCCAGAGCCTTCAGCGCTTTCTGAAGCAACATGATTTAGGTATGTGCTTTAAGGAGTGAGAGGTTGCATTTATTTCTAAATATTTCGCTCTAGGGAACTTTTTTCTTTCTCAAAATGTGTTTTATGACACTGTGGAGTAGCTGGAATGATTGAAATGCTGAAGAACAAGGGAACGTATGACTCCATGGGATTATTTTTAGATGCTGAGTTACATTATTATTTTAAAGACAAGGATGACACTTGTGGTTTAAGGAGACCTAAACTTCAGACAGCTTAAGGCTGGGATATTGTACAGGAATGCTGCTGCTGGGAAGCTCTTCCATATATCTGCTATTGCCCACTGTCAGGAAGGATACCAAAAAAGCCATTGGTGTGTATTTATATACCTTTGTGTGTCAGGAATACCACTCTATAAGGACCTTCCTTTTCCCTGTGCTGTTGGATTGCCCTCTTGACTGACTAGACAGGCCAGTCCTCTAAAGCCTATTTTTATTGTGCTCCAATTCTCTTTAATGAGAGTTCTGCATTTGGAAATCACACAGGACCTATGTTCAACACAGTGACCAGCCACAGATCCCAACAGAGCTGGCTCTTGAGAAGGTAGCTGGGAAGGAGGCGGAAATTAGGCCTGAAGTGGTCATACCCTGGCTCACCATGGATGGTGGAAGGCTCGTGGAGCAGAGGATTCTCTGACCACAAATCCGTCTAAGTCCAGAATTGACTGTTATACTGCTGTCCCGAGTCTCGATTTGGGAGGAGGTGGAAAAAGAAGTTTTGTGATTAAACACAAACAGAAGACGGATTTTGCAGAAATTGCATGTTTGCGTCCTTGGCCACGAAAAGCCGGTGTGGTGCCTCAGCTCCCTGCGAGGAAGCAGGGCAGGCGGGGGGCAGCAGGGCAGCCCCAGCCCTGGGCATCGGGCACCTCCCTGGGGACGGGCCCAGGCTGAGGCCAGGACACCAGCACTAACACCTGCAGGACCTCGTCATTGCTGTGGCAGGGACACCACAACAGACTCAGCTGGCATCCATCATCTTTTCATAGCTGCCAGGATTTTATTACTATAGTTGCTGCATCTCTTCTATTTCACAGTGGCACTAACACATGTATATATATGATTAGTTGTGTAAATGCAATAAGATGCTTTCTGAATCACAGCCGAGGAGAGCTGAGGAGTTAGCAATATCACATCCCTAAGAAATGCTGCTCTGAGGATATGTAAGGAAACATTTGGGGTCACTCTGTGCAGTGCAAGGCTTATCCCCAAAGCATCACCTTGCAGAGTACCCAAGAGGCAGAGAAACCTGGTGCCTGGAGCTCACCACCATCCTGGCCTGGCCAGGGAGACCAGCGCTGCCCATTGCATCTCTTTAAAGGGAAGAACAGGATTTCCTCAACTCTCAGCTGAGAGAAACCCTGTCTGCCCTGTCCTAATCGTGTCGTCTTAACTATATTGCCCTCTTTGCCTTCTCCAATGCAGCAGAGGTTTTAATGAGCTAAAGTGGAGTCAAGTGAATACTAAATGAAATGTTTAGCTTGCTCAGGTTTAAAATAGGTTAGTGCTTATTATTTGAAAGCTTTGTGCAGGAGCAATCATTAAATGAAACATAGTGTGGTTTTGGTCTATTGTGCAGAGTTGAAAAAGTAGGTCTGTCCCTTTGCAAACAGTAACTCATGGGGTCACTTCCCAGTATTAAAGACACCCTTATGGTGCATCCAACAGTATGAGAGAGAAATCGTCCTGGCTTTACAGTGAAGAAGAAAAGGAGTTTATTACACTGTGTCATCTTTACAAGCACTGCGTACGGCCCTGGCAGGAGTCTCCCTAGAGGAGCAGGAGGACGTACTCTGAAGGATAAAGTGACGCCACTTGCTCCAGTACCACAAATACTCCTGTATGAGTGTGGCTGCATTGCACGTACTAGCAATTTAGGAAGTCCCTGTCGCAGGCCAGCTCTGACACATACTCCTTTGGGAATGCAGAGTGCTCCAGCACAGCTGGCAGCTGGATGCCAGTTTTGGATCTTCCTTGCAAACCATCTGGGCATGATGGTGGCCCTTGGCCCTAAGCAGGCTATTGTGTGCAGCTGTAGGGGACTGAATAGCTGGGGTTCATATGCTGTTCCAGCAGATGTTTCCATAAGCTGCTTTCTCCTGTGTGAATGTATCGATGTCTAAGTCCTTGGCTGGGCTTGGCCATGCAAAGACCCAGTAGGTTTCCAGCTATCAGCCTAGCTGTGCTTCACTAAGAGCCACTCTCTATTTCCTCTTAGACCACAACAGAAGAAGAAATGGGCCCTTATTTGGGTAATATTTTATTCATGACCTAACAAGGTTTGGTGATGGAGTATGACAGAGTGGTCTGCCTGGAGCAGAGTCTTCCTGACCCTGGCACAGAGTGAGAACGTTCCCCACCTTCAGAGAGGACACGGTGTGGGACCGTTGCATCTTTGCCCGGGACACCTGGTCTGTCACTCCAACTCCCTCAGACTTCTCATCTTTACAGCTGTTGTTGCCATTTATCTAGGTTTTCAGATGTTAACTGTCCGATACTGAAGGTGAACAAGACAGATGGAAAAGAGTGGAGCAAATCGAAGGTTTTTAGGAGCTAGTACAGAAGCCTGGTCTGCTTGGTCTCAATATCCACTGCCTTTGAGAAAGTGATACACAGCTTTGAGAGCTAGGCTGCAGAAGTTCTGACATTCTTAAAAATAGAATAAAGATGACATAGTAATTAAAATACAATCATTTTAAATTGTCCTTTTCAGCAAATTAACATTCTTTTATGGCTGGAAGATAGTTATCTTAAGTAATTACCCTGTTATCCTAGTGACGGACTGATGGTGACCTTTATACTGCAAGTGAATTATTCAAATTGGTATTTTCATTAAACATTAAATAACTCCCTTGGGAGGAAAAAATGTTACTTACTGTTCACTGGCTATTAAAGTCTAGCGATATGATTTACCACAACTTTGTTTTCCACCTTCAAGGGCTCTGGAGGAGAAGGGATTAAAGCTCAGTTTGGAATTTGAGGCTTAGGTGTGTGTAGACAGGTCAAATGAAGTAAAAAAAAAAAAGGCAAAACAAATCCCAGTTACTTCATCCCATGTTCAGAGTGTATGTTCCCTCTGACAGAACATCGGCATGTCAGTAAAAGGTCTCCAGGCCCATACTTTCTAGTCCCCTGAGCACCTCAGAGCCAAGAGGTAGCCTTCCCATTAACTTAGCCTAATTCTCACCACTGATCCCTACTTCATACCAACTTAACCAGCACACCCCAAACTTTAAACCATGGCTAGTTCTTTTGCTTTCAGCAGTTCACGTGGACCATGCATGCTCTCAAAACCAGCCTTGTGCCACTCAGATTGAATCAAGCTCAGAGGCAACAAAATGCTGGTAAGTAAAGCCTGCAGGAAAATTAAATTCACCTGATGGACAGATGCAATGGGAACACTGGAGAGCATGCTTCCAGCACAGTGGGAGTGATGAAAGTTTACTGAGTTATGTCAACAGTCATTAGGAATAAGGCCAATAATACAGGTTTTAGGAATAAGAATTACTCCGTTTATTTTTAATGATTCCTGTATTACAAAACCACCCTCGGTAACAGCGCAAGATATATGGAAAGTGAAGCAGGCTTTGTCAGTGGTACAATAGACAGGCTTGGTCCTGAAGTGTTGCCACTCCTACAGATTTCTACAGTTTAAATGTCTTTTTGGAAACTTCTGCCATTGCATTAAAAGGGATGTCAGTAGGAATGAACTTTATTGAAGATATCCCAACATCCATACTGAGAAAAGCAAGAGTACTCAGGGTTCTGGGAAGGACCATGAACTACACACAACACGGGAGCTACAACTGCATCCTGAAAGAGCCAACTTATTCCTCCCGGCACCAATCTTGGGATGTGTGGGACCATATTGCAGTGCTTCACATTAAAAAACAAAATATTGGCTCCACATTATTTGGTGCTTTGTGCTGAAGATAAACCAGTAAATAGATTTCTCTGAAATGTTTCTGTTAATACAGTCATGGTCTCATCCAAAATGAGAGAATCTGTGTGCCTGTGTATATGTACAATGTATATTAACACTGGAGAGTGAATTTAATTTGCTTTTCAAAATATTAAAGCATCAACAGCCTGAACGGTGGATGTCGATGCAACAGCTTTAGAAAGCATATTCAACTGTTAATCACTTTTTATTTTCAAACAGCAAAGTCTCCTGGCCCATTAAACTACAGTTAGTATGTCTTTTAAATAAATAAACACAAACACACACATTATTTTAATTACTCAACACCTCTCTAGTGGGCTGTAGGAAAATTCCACTTCTTAAAATTTTGTGACAGTTACTACAACCCACCATTACAAAAGTTTATTTTAAATGTATCAGGCTGTTAGTACAGAGTTACTGCTGTGTGCAGTCCCTTTAGAAGACTGAGCTAAGCAGATGGGAGCTGCAATCTTGCCCATTGAATTGAAAGGAGAAATACTGAAGCCTTGGTCACCAAAAGCATGTTTATATTACAGTGGGATCCAGTCTGCTTAATTTAGGGAAGTTCTTGTAGACACTACATCTCTGAAAAATCGTTAGCCATCTAAGTTAATCTAAATTATTACTTGTTTTCCTTTTAGAGCCAATGGAGAGAGATAATTGCCTGATAGTGATTAGGGAACTGTGTTAGGAGAAGAGGAAAATTCGGTGTTCTGGTCTTTGCCCGCAGGACACGTCCCCCCAGATCTCCCTCAGCCTGACGGAGTGGTCCAGACACAAGACTGTTACAGAAAAGGTCACCATCACCTTGACATTCAAGTGCCTGTTTTGAAGACAAAAAGTAATGGAGAAGGCACCATTTTCATTGGGCAATCTGTTCTAATCTTATTTGCACGTGTTGTTAAAATAGTATTAATCGCTAATAAGGCTTTAACTCTTAGCTTTTCTT
Organism: Balaeniceps rex; assembly: GCA_013401315.1. Classification (NCBI taxonomy): domain Eukaryota; kingdom Metazoa; phylum Chordata; class Aves; order Pelecaniformes; family Balaenicipitidae; genus Balaeniceps; species Balaeniceps rex. Next base: position 68,743 of record VYZW01007288.1, read on the forward strand.
CCGTGTTATTCTTGTCTCTGCTAGATTAAACAGCACTTAGTTTCCATTGTTTTGTTCCTCTGCTAATGCTTATATACTGTAATCAAGTCATCTCTCAAAGTAGGGATAAACTAAACAGATCCCTGTAAATCTCAGTATATTGAAATAGCTTGTAAGGCAGGAACAAATGATGCACCAGAAACTCATGTTTGTCTCACAAAGAAAAAGGACAAAATGTAAAACTGAGCTTTTCCCACATTTTCAGGTTTATTCAGAATTAAAAAAGTTTATTATTATTATTATTATTATTATTATTATTATTACTACTACTACTATTATTGTTGTTGTTAAGCACATAGACTGGTAGTTTCTTGATTGATCCTATCACCCAGAACTGCAATGGCTCATTCCAGAATAAATGTATTCTAGAAAATATTATTCAGCCTGGAAATGCTAAAAAGTAGTCTTAAAAACAAATATGCATTTTCCAAATAAACGTTAGTTCATGACGTTTTCATGCAATGAAGTTGTCCTTTAAAGAAATAAGATTGCTTTTTCCTAAATAACCTCATTTAACTTCTGCTTTCAAGCAAAGCTATATTAATCTTTTGTTGTTATTGTGTGTCCAAAGTTCTTAATAGAGACGGAAGATTCCCATCAGTGCTTGGCACTTTGTCACAATACAGAGTCGGTGTAAACTTAAACTCCAAAAACCAGCAAATGAAAGGAGAATATTTGTACCAGGGCTACCGTTGTTCCCACCAGACAGGTGGTATCTCTTTGCTCACTGAGGTGGCACGGAACAAGTGGCAGGGACCTGTGCAGTGTCCGTTGGGCTCTGCTAACAGGGACTGAGTTTCAGGTAGTTTGTTAGCAGGGGAAACGGGCTGGCCTGTGGAACTGGCCGCTATACCTGTAATATTCCCTCCATTTTCAGAGTATGGTGCACATCTCTATCCTATTTCATGTTGTGGGAGGCTCCTTTTGGAAGTTTTGCTCCAAGATCTGGGCAATCTATTGTTCAGATTCAAGAGTGAGAATAAATTTTAAATTTAAGTAATTTTAACTTAAATTTCTACAGTTTAAACATCTTTCTGGAAACTTCCGACATTGCATTAAAAGAAATCTCAGTAGGAATATATTTTATTAAAGATATCTCAACATCTGTACTGAGGAAAGCAAGGGTACTCAGGCTTCTGGGAAGCACCATGAATGACACACAACAAGGGAGCTACAGCAATTGCACTTGAGTAACGCTTGATTTAAGTAATTTTAACTTAAATCTACAGGTGGGCCATGGTTTTACCTGAAAGTAACGTAAAGGACTAATTAGGCCGAGCTAAGGTAAAAGCATTTGCCTTGTGTGATAGCATCTCATGTATGACCCATGGTATTCATCCACTCCTGGAATGACAGCATGCAGGTGGACAAAGGGAAGGAGCATCACATGGTGAGATGAGGCTCATGGTGGGCTCATGGTCAGAGCTTCCCTGCTGCCAGCCTGACACCGCCTTCCCACTCCTGTTTTCACTCAGTCCTGTCCCCACCTCATGCTCCCCTTAAGTATGCCAATTCAGCTGACATGGCTGGGTTTCCAAATACCACTTTTTTGTGAAACACTTTCCATTTTTTAAAGGATAGGATTTCACGGGGTGTTACACCCAACAAAGTCAGCAAGGTGGAGCAGGCCTGGAAGCATGTTCCTCGGCTGGGGCTGCTGATAGTATGAGTGGCCGTACTAATACAACCTGGTAGCAAAGTGCCTAAGACCGGGCCGCATGCTCAGTAAAAGCTTAGGATTGCAGAGGAGAAAAAAATAAATACAAAAATGAAACCAGGAAAAGGTCAAAAAGGCAGCATTCCTCACATGGCCTGGTGGTGGCCTGAACCCTTCAGATGCCAGCTACTGGAAGAGGTGCTGGCTAGTGGGAATCTCCTCTTCCTCCACAGTGGCTTTATCTGGGACAGCGGTTCAGTCATCAGTGTTGGGTGTTCCCTCTTTCTCACCAGCGGTGATAGCCTCCAGGGATTCAAATGTCCAGCCATGGAGTATCTGCTACATTCTGGAACAAGGCAGACATCCCAGCTCATGATGCCACCAACCCATTCTAGGACAGATGGACCACCTTACCGTCCCTACAGTGCATACTGCTGTGCTTGGCCTTCTTACAGATGGCCTTTCAGCATTTCAGGTCCCTTTGGTGTCTGTGCTAAAACATCAATATGGAAATGGGATACAGGCTGTGTCACTACGTGTACTGCCGCCGGGGGAACTGCTACAGAGTGGCTTTTCCCCATAAAACCAGTAGGCCCAGTACCTCCGCCCAGCTCCAGTTTGGATGACAGTAAAAAGAACAAGGCAAACCCAAACAGCGTGTAAATGAGCTACCATGAACATGACTCTGACCTGTGGCCCTGGTTAGGCAACTACATTGTTTGAACAAATGTAATCTGACAGTAGGGCTTTATCCCAGATCAACATTTGTGTAGTGGAACGCTTGTGTATTTTTTTGATCTGGTGCTGGGGTCCTGCAAGCTAAAACTACCAACCACAGCCTTGCAGAAAACAATTATTTAAGGTGAACAAGCCACTGAGGATATCCTGAAACCTGCTGTGCTGCAGATGAAAAAGCAAAATCCCTTCTGCTCACCCCAGGAGACATCCAGGCTTGATTCAGTTGTCTAAACACAAGTGTGTCGTGCCGTTGGAGACACCACCGGGCACCTGAGATATTAACATAGATATGACACAGAACCTATGATAGATACATGTCCTGCTGAAGTGACATCCGAAGAGCACGTCAGATACACTAGGTTATCCCAAAAGGCACTGATTATATCCACCTGATTAATTAGTCAATTGTCAAGCACCTAGTTTGTCTAGGCACTAGCCAGCTGCATCACTCTCCATGAATTGTGTTGACTAGGGGGCATGATTCAGTTGCCATCACATAAATACATGGAGCCATTTGAGACACTCTGGAATAGCTGCCTTGAGTTACTGATTCAGACAAGTCTAGGTCTTCTATGGACTCTAGAAATGTTGGTCGGAAGGGACCTCCAGAGGTCATCTGGTCCAGCCTGAACATCCCAAGCCACAATTCATGGCCACTGTCTCGTTATATTATCTGATGCTAGTGAAGCTAAGAGAGGAAGAGCAACGATTCTCCTACACCACCACTTCTCCCTGGAACAATGGCATAACAGCACAGCCTCTAGCAGACAGCCTGTGAAATGCTACATAACTCTCTTAGAACAGAGCACATATACATTATACGTTGTCTGAACCTTATGTGGTAAAACCAGATTTACCTTAGGCATAGCAAATACAGCTATCTAAGCTACATTTAAACACTGCACCTACAGCAACCATAAACTTCATAAACTGCTGTCCTCCCTTCAGCTTTGCCAGAAAGAGTAAGGATTTATTCCATATTTTCTTCCCATACCTATCACTAACCCCTGGAGACCAATGACATAAACCCCATACACTGCTAGAAATCCCCATGTCACCTATACTGTCATAATGCATAACAGTTGGTGCTGCAGAGGCCTAAGAACATAAAAATGGCCATGCAGGTCAGGCCAAGATCCATCTGGTGCAGTATTTCATCTCTGATATGCAGCCAGAAGTGGATGCCTAGGGAAAAATTTGCAGAATATATAAAAATAATAAGTAGTGGTATTTTCTCAGACTAAATGCCCGGTCTGCCACAACTGGTGGCCCAGAAACTTCCTGAGCCAGAGGAGATATTTTTGGATTTAATACTAGCACATTACTCTTTATGGACAGTTTACACTTAAACCCATGCACATGTAGATACCTCTGATCCAGGTTGGTTAGAGCTGAAAAGTATGATCTTGCAAATCCCTGCCCAACTACTCCAAGTAATCTCTTCATCATTCTAGATGAACATTGAACCAGGGACCATACACAGATGTTATGGTTCAAAGCTCTAGGAAAAATGCAAGCAGTGGCACATTCTTTGAACCATACCTCACATCTACTCAACATACATTCATGGATATTGAGGCCAGAATAAATCTGTAGATCATCTAGATCTAGATTTCTACTCTAAAAACAACTGCATCCAATAATTCTATCCAATTATTGCATCTATTATTTGGAGCATGGAGTCAGCTTGCAGATTAAAACCCTTTAACTTAGGTTTTTATACCTGAGCTAAGTATCTAAATTTGTGCCATAGTCATTGCCAATGCAGCTAGTACACTCCAGGAGTATGGGAGTGCTCTTCAGCTCAACCTGATGTAAAGACCTACATCTGCTGACCTGAGCAGCTCTCCCAGCCCCACCGGTGAAACGGATGACATTGCCACTACCAGGAATGAGAGCTCAGAAAGCCAGCCCACATTTGGGTGTCTTGACCTACAAGGTGAACCAGACTCCTTTTATTGATAAAAATCAGCTCCCAGAATGACATCTGAAACTGCCTGGAAGTTCATGTGGTTTTATGACTGGGTATCACGTCAGCCTGAAGTTTCAAACTCTAGTTATTAACTTTTGGAAGACTGCTTTCCAAAAGGGTTAATGAGTCATATCACTAGCCGATAGAAATGCCAATCAACAGGGATCAGCTGTAGAATAATTAGATGCAGAATGTGAGCATTAGGTATGCACAGAAGTTACAAAACCCAAGAGGATAGTGTAAAATTGCAGCTCCTAGGGAGCTGAATCTCAAGAAACCCTTGGTCAAATTATCCCACATTTTGATCCCTTTCCACTACTTTCATGGCAAGTAACAGCTTTCAATATAATTCAAATTAGCTTCTATATTTTTAAGTATTTAGACCCTTAAATAGGCATTCAACTTTATTGTAACACACAATCACTCAGCTGAAAATTATTTGATGACATCTGGAAAATGCATGTATTTTAGTGGCTGATAACATCTGCAGTCACCTAGCAACATATTTGTGACAGTGACCTGGTAAATTGTTGAATGACATTTTTAACTGTTTAGCCACTGGGCTGAGTAGGGTTTTCCCATTTCAGTCAGACCTGGTATTAGATTGCACATATGGGGAAAAAAGGAATTAGGCATATAAATGCACGGAGAGTGAATATTACAATATTAGAAAGGGCATTGTGACTTCAGAAAAGTATTCCTGTGATTCCAAGGAAATAATGCTGAGAAGTTTTTCCCACCTTCCTTTTTTCTCATTCACAGACAAAAATGATTACGGCCATGGATCTGCAATCACCTCACCACAGAACAGCTTTCATTTGCCTTGGTAGCTTAAACTGTGTCAGGTATATTGATTATCTGACTTTCAGGCTATTATGGACACAATAAATATATTAAAACATAGACTTTATTTTTGCATGCTTTTCCTGTGCCTTAGAGAACAGTATTTATTGCTTGTATTTTAGCTAAATAATATTAGCATAAAGCACACTAGCATGTAACATGATATATTAATAAATAACTATTCATATATATGGATACAGTGTGTGGCTCTTTTTGCATGCCTTTATGCTGCATCATTTCAACCTTTTCATATTACATATAGAATAAATTCAATTATGTACTAATTCTGGAAACAGGCACATGAAAAATTCACAAGTTATCATACCTTCTGAGCCTTAGCTATAGCAGGTCTGTGCCTTTCATCTGAAACATAGAGAAATGACCTTTCAGTTATATACAACATGATTTTCAGCTTTTTACGGGCTATGAGTGTGCTTCTTCATAGCTTTGCTCTGTGAGCTCAGCAGCAGCAGAGATAAAACTTCCATAAGCACTTTGTTGCTCTGACCTGCTGACAATACACAGCGTTTGACGCACAGTTTCAGTTCAGCTCATATGCAGATGTATCACTGACACATATGCCCACCGGCTTGCTAGGTAGGGTGGGATTCAGCTCTCCCCAAACTAGACACCAACGCTGGTCAGCCAACTCGTGCTTTGTGGTCTACGCCTGTATTGATTAAAATTCCATGGACTAGAGTCAGTTAAGACGCCTGTGGGGTCTTTAGCAAAGGGGAAAGAATAATGAATGCTGAATCATGCATGAATAATGGAATCATATCCCTCCCCTGGTCTCTTTTAGGTTTTATACAACATACAAAAGGCAAATGTCCCTTCCAGATCAATCTCTTAGGGGATCGTTAAACCACAAGGTCCAAGTTCGTTCAATGCACATTTCAACCCACTGCAATTTGTGCATGAACGTTCACTCCTTGTTGGAAATGGAAGTCACCCATGAAAAATTGTGAATGAACACGTAGAGACTGCAAGCCAAAAAATTACCCCCAAAATCTAGCTCACTGCATAGTGACAGTGAATGTAAAGCAGAGGTGGGTAGCTGAGATGTTCTAGAAACCCTTGTGAGAAATTTGGACAGACCTTCCCAGAACATCTCAATGAGGATCTGGATTTTAAAAAAAAAAAAGTCTCTTGTGAATGGAGGTAACTCCATTGGCTAAAACTCTCCTCTCGCAATATAATTGATCCAGTGCCTGTATTTTTTAGACTTAGAAAGACCAGGTTTAACTTTGGTTCAGTCTTGTATTGCATGTAAAAAGGTATAACCGGGGATGAGTATACTGAATCTGTGCACAGGAGTCAGGGCCTTATTAAGGCATTCGGTGCGCATTAGATGGGAGATCACAGCACTCATTAATAAAAAGGCAGCACACAGTTTGGATATATCCCAGTTAATTGGTGTTACTCTACATTTCATTTCATACCGTCTCCTATAAACCTGCATTCATAAGCGGAAAGAGCTTGTCCTGAAAGTAGTCACTACTTAATACCCCTATCACTTCTCCTTACAATCACACTGTTGCTGTAATGCCCATAAAACTACCTGACAATGGTTAGGCAGCTGGTGTCATCTGATTGATCCTCATTACCCTAATTATAAGTGTCTCATCAGTGTCTTCTGCTTCCCTGCCATCAGCTGGGCCACAGTCTTCTTTTGTCTCTGGAAGTTCTTTAGGGAATGAACTAACTTCTGGGAAAAAATATCCTGGCTTACACAAGAGCCTTGACCTTTGACTGAAATCTCTGGACACTGTGCCTTACTGTTTAAGAACACAAACAGCCTGCATACACCTCACAAAGCCTTCTGGTAAGACAGAATGTAGAAAAGAACTCCTTCCTATATGTCTGAAACCACCCATGGTAAGAACAAATCATAAAGGATCTACGAACGCACAGGACTTGCGCTGCTGCTGTTCATTGACATTTTGGCTGAATTTATCAAAAAGACAGGAAATCTTTACCCAATAAAGTTAAAATTCACCTAGAAGAGAGGCTTATTGCCCTTCTCCAAAATGAAGAAATAGATAAGTAGGATATTCCAGACAAATCCTCTTCAATTTTGGCGTTTCCTATCCACGTATCTTGACCTTTCTAGCAACCACCTCTCCCACTTCCTTCCTCCCTGCCCCGCCCCATACATTCCCTCCTCCAGCATCGCTTATATACTTTCAGGTGTATGTGTATACAAGCAATGGCAGCTTTTGTCCATCCACTTGCTGAAACCTCTGTGAGGACTCCTCCAGATCCTCTTGCAACCATCACAATGCAAGGGCTTCCAGCATTCCACCCCCTGTGGCAGTAGGTCTGGGCCGCAGCTCTTCAGGAGCCATAACCCAGTATGATTCATAAAAGGATGTTTTGGTGCGCTGCCATAACGTCAGCAAGCCACGAGCGACGGAGCTGCCTCTGCGCTCAGAGCAGGCAGCCGCATGCGGGCTTGCCCACGCGCTGTGCGGCAGGAGCACAACCTGGCTGCGCGTCAGAAGCTTTGCAGAAGTGACAGGTGACATCCCGCAGGGTCGTGACTCCGAAAGGACACGGTACCAAACAACACCACAGCTATTAGGCACTAATACTACCTGTAGCGCTAGTAGTACTACCTGTAATACCAGTCATATATCCTACTCGGCAGTGCTGAGTGTGGCCCTGCTCTGAGCCACCTTGACGGCATGGTTCCTCCCTCTTGCGCTCTTCTGTGGGGACACGCAAACTGTCTTTCCCTCCAACCCTTCCTGCTTCATTACCAGCAGCATTCCTCCCTTTCTTTAATACACAGGAGGAATCAGAGGAGCCCAAAATGGTCCTGGGTCAGGATGACTGATGGATTTGAGTCCCCACAGAAGGAAGTGGAGTGGGTCAGAAGGTGAGCGGTTCTTCCTGTCCCCCGTCACATCCTGTGCTATGGCTTCCCATGATGAAGTCTCCAAGGAATAGATTGTGTCCCAGCAAGATGAGATTACCTGATGAGTGGAGCGTTTGGTGCGGAAAGAGAGCTTCCCATCTATGCCCCCATCCCCAAAGGCTTACTAGCATTTAGCACTATTAATATCCCTACAATTAAAGACGCATGGCCATAGAGCTGCAACAGCAGCAGCAACCGTGTGGTGCTGCCGAGTTCAACCGAAAAGCAGGATAAGCACAGGCGCAGTGACAATGCAACAATGTCCCAGCTCTTCACAGCATGAACGGAGCTAGTGCATGACTGCATAAAAATTGTGACCCAAGTCCTCTCCTGGTTCAGCTCTGCAGAGGATTTTATACATCTGTGTAGGTGAACTGGAGCAAAACTTGAGCCAACAAACCATGGAACTGAACATTCCCAAACTCTGAGAGGCCCAGATGGATTTGCCCAGCCCAGAAATCCCACATCCAATCTTTTGTGTATTCTGGATCTGGAGATAAAGTCAGAGCTGTACTTCATGGCTTGGTCCCATCTTTAATATACAGAGAAAAAAATATGTCAGCCCTTAAAGCAATTCTTTTTTGTCTTGCATGACTGCCTTTCTGATTTCAGGACCTAAGTGATGACTAAAGACATGGTTGTTACTGACTCGACCTCTCCCAGCGGAGGCATCTTCTTACCTACGTGTTTCTTTGGGAGGCAATTATCTTCTTCCTGCTTCTGAGGTTTGCAATTTTGAAGCTAGTGCTTTCTTTCAAGCTCCCACAACCCTCTCAGGAACCTCTCCAGGTAAAAGCAAATGTTATCTCAAAGGGGTACTGAGGCTTTTATTACATCCTGACTTCACTTCTGTAATTCGTTATTTGCTGATCTGCCTGCCACTTCCCTGACGCATTTGCAGCTCACATTGAACTTCACTGTTGAAACCTGGATTTCTGAGCATTTTGCCTCTCTCCTGAGAGAACTTCTCTGATTTCATCTTGCTAAAATGGTGGTTTCAGGCTGAAATTAATTTTCTAATTTTCACTTCTTCATTTCACTTCACCTTTTTATTTTCCTGTTACTTCATTTGCTGTGTCTCATATAGTACTGATGACAGCCTTCTCCTCCTCAGTTGCTTTTCATCTCTTTCTTCTTTCTGAATCAGATTTACTGGTGAACATGCTGAAAAGTGCCAAAGCCCCGTACTGTGAGCAGGCCCCACAGTGACTGAGCGCCCTCACCTACTGGTTCAGGTTACCCAACATAGAGTCTGGTAAAGAGGAGGATTGACCAGGACTGGTTCCAGCCTCTTCTTCAATTCTTCTGACAGGTTCTTCTTGCCTTTTCCCCCCTTTCTATGTTTGTCAGTGGTGAACCTCATACCTGTACAAAAGCCAAGCACATGGCTTATTTGCCACACGGCTGCTATGATGGGCAATTTCTGCTTCAGTTGTCTCCAAAGGCATATAACACTGTGAAAGACAAATGCTAAGTCCATCATACGGATTTTCTAGCAACAGCTGGAGAATCTAAGAAGCCTCATTCGGGCAGACAATACTTGTGTAAGGGTAGCTGTTTTGTTGCACATGGAGATTTGCTACAAGCTAATGAGCAAAGTTTAGAAATCCCTTTAAAAGACTGTAGGTTTCTGTGTAAGCTACATGCATAAGGTCAAAGCCTGCCCCCAGTTCCACCTCGTTTGTGCAGGTCCTCTCAAACTGCAAAGGGAAAAGAGCACTTATTTTGGCTTGTCTAGGGGAACAGTCAGGGGAACAGTCACAAAACTGGTGTTGCCTGCCTCAGTCCCTCAGCCATGCTGCAAAGGTGGGTGCACTTGGTGGTGACCCTTGGCTGGGAGATCCTCCCAGTTGGTGACCAAGGCTGTTCCGAAACTTCCTCTACTCTGCTCCTAGAGGTAAATGGTGATGGGAAATGAGCTATGCCCTACTTTTTGAGCATGCTGAATTCACTTCAGCAGTGCTTATGGATGATTTAGCTTCTGGAAGGCATTCAAACAGTCCAGATATGTCTGCTCTCGCACGTCTCCACCTGAGAAGCAGAGTAACTCTGCTGGCATGGAGCCAGACCCACACTGCTCCTGTTGAACGACTTGGGGCACGTGAGCTCGCCCACTGTGACCCAGCGGAGTGTCCCCAGCCTGTGGCACTGCCGCTGGGCACACGTTCCAGAGTGCTGAGCGTGGTATAAAAACATAGATGGAGGCAGTGGAAGGGAGTGGGAAATCCCAGGATGCCATTCCTTAAGCAGGCATATCCACACCACTCTTCAGAGGCCTGAAGGGTTTCTAGCCACTGCCCAGAAATAGGGCCCAGGGTAGTCAGACCTGCCATCTGCTCCAACTTGCTAAAATGCTAAATATAAGCATTTGGAAACCACAAACAGTTTGCTTCTAACTCTACAGGCATCTGCTTCCCAAGCACAGATCAAAACCACCTGGGCCACTGATTGTGCCTGCCCAGTGCAAACCCATTCTGCACTTTCTTCACACCCAGTTGTGCTTTCATGCATGCAGATGCCCACACCCTTCCTCAGGACTGCACAACCATCTACCTCTGCCTGGTTTGTTTTGTCTCCACCTCCTGATAAACCTTGCCCGCCTCTCCCTTTCCTTGCAGAATCCCAGACATCTGATTTCATTCCTCCTGTCTGGTCCTTGCTGCCAACACTGCTGAGTTCTGCCTTTTCCATACTTGCTCCACAAATACAGGGGCAGCCTGTCCATGAAGACTGCACTGAGCCCACCTCCAGATCACAGACCTAAAGGCACAAGCAGGGGCATCTGCAGGGGCATCTGCAGGGCCATCTCTTCTGCTGCTCCCTAAGAAAAGTGAGGACACAAGCATCTACCCTGGCATGCCCTGACAGCCAACTGAGAAACTATGCGAGATGATTGTTCTGCACCGGGGGGTTGGCAGGGTTCCTTAGCTGTATTTCCAGATTTTGTAACATTTGGATGGCTTACTGACGACAGTGAAAGTCTGATTTCAAAAGCTGGCTGGATTCCACAGGAAAACACTTTTAAAATTAGCTCTTTTTAACCACGCTTTCACATTTCAATGGCTGCTGTATTGGTAGCAGCTGGGCTTAACACCTAACTCCTGACTTGGTTTGAATAAACCGAATGCTTACTGATCGGTCTACTTCCAGTCTTCTCACAGAAGCAAAATACAGCAATAAATGGTAAAAGGTATATACAGAAGCTTTTGAGGCTTTGCCTTGATGACAGCATTGAGAGAATCAATTTTTACTAGTATTTTCAATTTTTAGCACTTAGGCATAATATTTAAAAAATATGTAGGTCAGATCTGGGTCTCACTTAAAGTCAGGAACAGCTTTTCTACTAGTTTCAATGAAATTAAAGTTCGATGCATTATCAGTCGTGTATCAGTATCTTCCAATTTGTATCCAGCATTAGCATTGCTAATAATTTTATGGTGAATGTTATGATCTATAAAAGGATTTTTACGTTCAACTTACTACCAGAAATGACATTTTAAGATGTTTCTAGCTGATACATGTACAGATAAGATCTCAAAAGTGTGAAGCCTCAGTATTTTAATGCAGAATATAAATAACAATCCAAACGTAATATTTTCATGTTTCACTCCTTAACCCAGTTTTGGCCTATTTTGGGGTTCCATGCACAATTTTTTAAAGTCCATATTTGGCAGAACAGCTGATCTTTGTTGTGAACAATTGGAATAATTATTCCAACACCAGGAAGTCGCTGTTCATTAGTTCAGACTTCTTTAGTTGATTTTCATTTTTATTTCACGGATCCCTGATATAAACAGCCTTGATCACATCTCAGTAGTATCCTAAATTTTAGGCAGGTATGCCATTCTCCCCCAAAACCAGGCAATTCAAGAAGTCTGACAATCTTGCCCCCAGCTTCTCTTTTTCTTTTGCTGCTAGAGGCCACTTGAACAGCAGATACCTGCATTGGTACCCACAGCACTAGGTCATCCTTGTGTGCTCTGAGCCAGGCAAGACCCTGGAGGGGTCTGACCCAGGCATGTGTATCATGGAGCAGATTACTAATCCAAACTACTAACAAATAAAGAAGGAAGCAAACAAAAATGCAGCCTGCGAAGGAAGCCCCTAGTAATGCTGCAGTTTTTACACCTACTTATGTACCATCTGTTGGTCAGGGTTGTGCCTGCAAGTTACAGACTAGCATTTAATTTGAAGGGGCCTGGAAAAGCAGAGCAGAGGGATAGTAAAGCAGCAGTGGAGAACACAGGCATCATTTTTTGCAGCGTGATGCAACAGCGACTTGATATCTTACTGCATTCATTCATTCATTCATTCATTCATTCATTGTAAGGGGAATTTTTCAGCCGTCTTTTCCTTCCTGTCTGCAGTGTGAACGATAGCACCGTTCCACAGCCCTCTAACGAAAGCTATGCAGATCTCACCATGGATATCCATTTAAATACAGAAGTCACAGGACAGTTGCTATTTGTGTGCCTGAATGGAAGTCTATTGTGTTTTTTTTTTTTTCTCCAGTGAAGCAGAACAAACCCTTCTTTTTCTTTGTTTATATGAGGTGAAAAAACATACTGGTACTGACTTTCAGATAAAAACTCTTCGTAGTAGTCAGTTCCTGCTCACTTTGAGAACATCTGGGAATACAGAGACAGTCAGTCTATCTGTCCTGCTCCTACACTTAGGCGACGTACCTGTGATGTTCTCATTTCCATTGTCTGATTACACCTCATGCTGTAGTCCCTTGTGGTCAAGGACTGTTTCCTTTCTCCATTTGCCTATATCTAGAAAAAACAGCAACTTTCAGGCACTACCCAAATACCAATTTTTGATATTTTATTTATATATATATAAAAAATATCATGCATGGAAATGAAAATTTTTTTAGTTGAGGTATTGAATCAAACCTCAGAAGACCTCAGCCTTGTCTCAGAGGGCCTGTGTCATCTTTGGTGCATAACCTCTCTCTGCACTTTGGCTTTCTATCTGTATTTTTGATTTGTTTTGCCACAGTGTCCTTGTGAGAGACTAGGTGGTCCTTGTGTTTGTGTTGTATAAACATATAAGCAAAAGATAGTTCTTGCTGCAGTAAGTTCACATACTCAGAAGGAAACACTTTCTGAGAAAAAAGTAAAATGAAGGAGAAGGAAAGGAAAAAAAATATGGAGATGTATAAAGTATCTTCAGCAACACCTGAGAAGATGTATTCTCTGTACAGCCTTCTGCACAAGTCAGTGCACAATGCAAGGTTCTCCACGTGAGCTAATTCTGCCCTACCTCTCAGCACGACTGGTTAACCTGCCTGGTATTACACTAGCATCACCAGACTGCTTCTGGTGCTGAGCCAGCTCAGGTGTCTCTACACAATGTGCGCTGGCTTCACTCATCTGTTCACAGGGGGCACGCTTACTCCGAGCAGATCTGAAGCCTATGTTCTCACATGCAACTTCGGCTCGTTTTAAGACCTCTGAATTTTTAAAAGGAGGTTAAAGCACTTTCACAATGTTAGCATCAATCAATTTTTTATATATTATCTTAAAGTACACTAAGATAAGTCTTGCCTTGGGGCATATCTTAAAGGACACTAAGATTCACCTCACAGATTAAGTTACCTGGTAGGTATGTGAATTGGATGTCCAAGCTTTCGTTACAGTCAGTGGAGTCCAGAGACCTGCCCACCTCACCCTAAAGCAGACCTCTTGTCACACAAACCAGTTGGCTAAGCTTAGATGTCTAGTGCCAGCTTCGCCTGTGGTATCCAAGACATCTACACAGAATTGCCAAATATTAAACATGACCTTTCTCCTTCTGAAGTGGCAGTTGGAAGTTGGGGCCTATTACAGGGCATCTCAAATGGCACTAGACAAATATATGTGGGCAACTGAATCAGTCAGCTGGATAGCTCTCCAGGTTTCAGTGCCTATGATGGGAGTTTCTCACGCATAGACATTTAATCCATGAGATAAATGCCCCCCTGAATGTCACATAAGAGGAGGACTGTCTGACAATTTTTTTCCTTTCCAAAGGGTGGGAAGTCTGGCTCCAAGTTCCAAATCAGCTTCTCCCCAGAGCATCTTTCCTCCCAGAGGGGGTTGGGGCTCACCCAACTCTTCATGACTTTCCATATCTCCAAGCAATATCCAGCTTGCCTTTAGCCGATGCACTGACATGGTTTTGTATACTGTTAGAATTAATTTAACTATAATGAAGCCGCTGGAAAGGAACAGTGTTTATCCAAGACTCGGCACCTCTCAGGCTTTCTCATTATTTACATAGTGTTTATATTGCTCAGTGGTGCCAATCAGGGTAAGTATTTATTGCTGCAGGGTGTTTACTGCTCCATATCTGAATATAGCTTCTGCCCTGAAGAACTTACAATTTAATTATAAAACAAGATGCTGGGAGTTTAAAAGAAGAGAGAAAGTTGATGAGCAAAAGAGGTAACAGTACTAGTCACAAAGTCAGGAGAAGCAAAATATTTCTATCCCACCTGTTTATTTTTAAAAATTATATGCTTTTCAATTAGGAAAAAAAAAAAACAAAACCTGCATGCTTCTTTTCTGTTTTTCCCCTTCCTGGTTCTCAATGCAATTTATATTTCTCAGTAGAAAGACTGCACTTCAAATAATTTTAACTTTCTATTTGATCCTTTTTAAGATTCTTTTTCATGTTTATAACTTCCATCTACTTACATACCATTAGTTCAGGTCTGTGTCTCATAAGCTTGGGGCTGGATTATCAGCAGGGACATGCAAGGCCTTTCTTTCCCTGGCGGTCTATGAAGCGAGGCAGTTCACATTCATCCCTTTTGCCTCAGTTCCTCTTGGTATATTTGCCTGCCTGTGATCCAGCCTCCAGGCTGGACCATGTATCAACATGTAGGTTTCCTACTGGCCTCTCAGCAAGACCTCCTCTGGATTTCCTGGGACTATCAGTCCTGCTGTGCCGTCTTGGGATGTCACCCACCATTATCCCACACACTCCTCCCTGTGAGTTCCAGCTCACCTCTATCTGCTGCCCAACTCACTTCATAGGATCCAAGGACACACTTCTTCAGGCACAAGATCACTTTTACCATTAATTTAAAAAGATAATTTGTGTTATGTCTGCAGGATCCCCCCCATTTATTACTCAATTTGATGAAAATCAGAAACATATGACTACAAATATTATCCATATTACAGCAGACAGCAAATTGCACTAGTACTGTGCAACATATAGGAGAAGAGGTGCTAGAAGGGCAAAAGGCATTAAAGGTAGCATTAAGCTTTTTTGAAAATCACTGTGTATTGAAAATCAGGGTTTAGATGTATGCTACATATGTTTGCACAGTTCATGTCCTATTCAAATTTCACAGCCGTACTCTCAGAGCTGTTCTCTCTCCAGACACAGAACAGGCACAGAAGGTTGGAGGGAACCACTTCGCTTCTGTGCCAGAAAGCTGGTTGTGAAGAAAACATCTCTTAGATGCGTAGGTCATATAGCATTTGTCTCACCTGGGCCCACCTTTTTGCTACCAGGCATTGGCCTTTGCCAGGGAGCCTGGCAATAAGGCAGAGTATTTTCTGACGCATATATTTGTCCAGTAAACACTGAACCACCCGCACATTTCACAGAAGCTACCACATATGCTCCCAGCCCCACAGGCCTAACTCAGAAATGACCTAGCCATATTGAGTAGAGGAAAAAAAAGTATAAACATGTGTTTTTCACTACGGGGTAGTTCTCATGGTGATTTTACCCACCTATAGTAATACCAAAAGGATGAATGATATTAATTTTGTGTTCAAAGTCAGTGTTAGCTGACCATGCCAGTAACAACAAACATGGCTGCCTGCCACCAGGAGAGAAAAGCTATGTTATTTCCCTGACACACTGGATTTTCAACGTTGCATTTAGCATAGTACACAGCCAGCTGGAGCTTGCTATTCATGCTTCCTGTAGTATAAACTGGTTTTGCTTTTGCTTTTAAAACAGATTTCTGTTTCCTCTGTTACACCGAAAGGGAAGTAAGACTTGAGATTGCACAAGAACGCTGCATGAACGATAATGTGTACCTTGAAGTGCACAGTGATTTCCACACTGACCTAAGTATACCCAGTTTAGATGTCTAACACGTGTCAGTAGGTTACAATGAGACATAGAATCATAGAATCATTAAGGTTGGAAAAGACCGCTAGGATCATCTAGTCCAACTGCCAACCCAACACCACCATGCCTACTAAACCATGTCCCAAAGTGCCACGTCTACATGTTTTTTGAATACCTCCAGGGATGGTGACTCCACCACCTCTCTGGGCAGCCTGTTCCAATGCTTGACCACTCTTTCAGTAAAGAAATTTTTCCTAATATCCAATCTAAACCTCCCCTGATGCAACTTGAGGCCATTTCCTCTCATCCTGTCGCTTATTACTTGGGAGAAGAGACTGACACCCACCTCGCTGCAACCTCCTCTCAGGTAGTTGTAGAGAGCGATAAGGTCTCCCCTCAGCCATCTCTTCTCCAGACTAAACAACCCCAGGTCCCTCAGCCGCTCCTCATAAGACTTCCTCTCCAGACCCTTCACCAGCTTTGTTGCCCTTCTTTGGACACGCTCCAGCACCTCAATGTCCTTCTTGTACTGAGGGGCCCAAAACTGAACACAGTATTGGAGGTGCAGCCTCACCAGTGCCAAGTACAGGGGCATGATCACTTCCCTACTCCTGCTGACCACACTATTTCTGATACAAGCCAGGATGCTGTTGGCCTTCTTGGCCACCTGGGCACACTGCTGGCTCATGTTCAGCCAGCTGTCAACCAGCACCCCCAGGTCCTTTTCTGCCGGGCAGCTTTCCAGCCACTCTTTCCCAAGCCTGTAGCATTGCATGGGGTTGTTGTGACCCAAGTGCAGGACCCGGCACTTGGCCTTGTTAAACCTCATACAATTGGCCTCGACCCATCGATCCAGCCTGTCCAGGTCCCTCTGCAGAGCCTTCCTACCCTCGAGCAGATAGACATTCCCGCCCAATTTGGTGTCATCTGCAAACTTACTGAGGGTGCACTCGATCCCCTCGTCCAGATCGTTGATAAAGATATTAAACAAGGCTGGCCCCAAAACTGAGCCCTGGGGAATGCCGCTTGTGACTGGTCGCCAACTGAATTTAACTCCGTTCACCACAACTCTCTGGGCTCGGCCATCCAGCCAGTTTTTTACCCATCGAAGAGTACACCTGTCTAAGCCATGAGCCGCCAGCTTCTCCAGGGGAATGCTGTGGGAGACAGTGCACTGGGAGACAGTGCTACATCTGTAGCAGTGACCATTTGTGGGGGTTTCCTCCATGCCTTTTACAGGTCATTCCACTCCCAAAGTCTGGCACATGGATCCACTCAGGGGTGGCCACAGCTCTCAGCCTGGTACACCCAGATAGTTGTACTTCCATCTCAGTGTATCTTTCCTGATTTATTGTATTTCAGTTTTGGTTTACCTTGACGCACTGGGCTGAAAACTGTAGTGATAAAGAAACTCATTCTATTATAAGGAGATCGGACGTCCTTGTTTCATGGACAGCAATGACTGTTAGGACAGCCTGGGCATCAGTGTCACTTCAGCTCCAGAATCAATCCATCGCCACCAAGTCCTTGGCCCTGCTCAACCTGTGGATGATTTAAAAACCTGCATTTCTCAGCCTGGGTGATTCCATTAACCAGGCAGGAGCTACAAATACTAATCAAGCAGCGAACACTCCTTTCCGCCTGCTTGGAGCCATGTACTCTGATAAAGCATGACAGAGACTTAGCAGGGAGAAGTAAGGCATGGATTAAAGAAAGGACCCATCAATATGATTGAAAAAAAACCTGCAAGATCCTAGGAAGGGGGAAACTTCTAGACTGGAAGAAAGATAGCAAGTTTTCAAGTAAACCAGCTGCCATTAAGTGTTACCATCACAATTTGGAAGAGGAGAGAGTTGGTGTTGATGCCGGCATCACACCTGAGCCAAGGAAGCACTAGGAAGACAGAAGGAATAAACTCTAACCCTCTGCCTCCTTAGAGATAGTTGCTTTAGCAAGAGCTCTCTTTGAGAGTCTTGAAGCAGCCAGCAGCCTGAGCAGAAGACTCTGTTGTAGATGAGGGAACAGATCAGTCAGAAATTTTTATGGGAGCAACAGCAATTTATACAGGAAAATGCTTCCTCTGAAAAATGTCCTGAGGATCAAGGCCCTCTGGTTAGAAACATGTTTGAGATGCCAAGACCACTACCTGAATGTTAAACTGAGAAGAAAGCATTGGAATTCTCAAATAAGATTTAACTGCGTATCTTTCTGAGCATTAGAAAACAACAAGTGTGGAAACCCTCCCTCTTGAAATTAACTGGAATCTTTCTGCTGGCTGAAAACCAGAAATTAATCCCCATGTCATGGAAAAGGGCTCTGCAACAGGGAGGAGAAGTCATAAGACCGCGTTGAATAGATGATCTCAACAATTTCTAGGATTCAGCAGCATGAAGTGATGTTTTTACAGGCCTCTGGAGAGTAACCATCATTTCCAAGTGAGGAGGAAGAGGTGTAAAGAACAATCAGACATGACTTTACAGAATATCAACAGCTAATGGTCTTTTCTTGTGGAATCATTGTTTCTTTCTCTGAGGGCCAGCCTGCTTTTGCAGAGCACAAGAGACACGTCAAAGAACCCAATTAGAGTGTGTATATGTTATACTGTATCTGTAAATTATGGGCATAAAATATCTGAAGCCAGCGCAGCAGAGGTTTCTTTAACATAGATAAATCCTAAGAAACTACGGTGTATGGCAATTTAGAAGTATTTACAAGCAGAGCTAGCCAAGTGCAAGACATAAAGCCCCTGATGACAGCTCTGCCCGCCCCTCCCAGGTGACAAGGGTAGGGATCCTCTCAAAAAGGAGCTTAGAGAAAACCAGCTCTGCTCTGACCCTTTTTTTCCTCCTTTCCTTAGAATTATAGGGAACTTGGAGTTGGTTTATTAGAGAGCAGGCAGAGGCTAGTGGGCATCTTTGGACCAAAAAAAAAAAAATCTATCTTGAAGTATATGTGCAACTGCAGGTAAAAGTCACAGTAAAATTAATTAATTAATTAATTAATTAAAAGTATTCAAGAATGATCTGTAGATTTTCAGGACTGGATGTTACCAATTCCCATTGACTACAGACCCTGCTTTGATGTTATTCATATTTGTGACGCATAAGCTGCCACTATCTATTTTTATTTATATAGCAGAGTACAGGTGATCTACAACAGAATTAGCTTTTAGACATTTCAGCATGTGAAGAATGACACTTTTTTTTGACTTATCTAATAATCACCTTGAGCTCTGCAGCTTCAGGAGCAGTAAGCCTATAATTCAAAAGGATATGTGAAAAGAAAGAAACCAAAAAGGCCTCCAGTCCTGACTGATGAATACAACCAGGGTTTTGCTGCCACCTTTGCTGCTATCCTCCCTAATCACCTCTTCTAGCAAAAATACTTTTTGCATCACTAAGAAAGATGTAACCTCATAATCCAGTCATAAGGTGTAAAACTCTCAAAAGAACCCCTTTTGTTGGGTATGTTTAATTGTAAGCAGTAGGGTGGAGCAGTTCTTGAAACTGTGAAAAAACATCAAGGCCAGGAACAATCAACTTAGGGGACAGAAATCAAGTGTCAGGCACTGTACATCCAGTACTTTGAAAAAGGATACATGGTCTCCTTGTTTGGACTGAGCAGTTTTGGTGCATCTGAAGAAGAGTGTAGCACAGTTGCCTGGAGTCAGTTTTGCAATTCCACTGTTCTTGGCCTGGTCTGGGCAGTCCCTTCCCAACTACACCAGCTGCCGGTGGTCTTAGACTATGATAGCAGCTGGGAATCACTACCACGGAAAGGGTGTTGTCCTGGTTTTGGCTGGGTTAGAGTTAATTTTCTTCCTAGTAGCTGGCATAGTGCTGTGTTTTGGATTTAGTATGAGAAGAATGCTGATAACACACTGATGTTTTAGTTGTTGCTAAGTAGTGCTTACACCAGTCAAGGACTTTCTTTTTCAGCTTCCCATGCTCTGCCAGGTGCACAAGAAACTGGGAGGGGGCACAGCCAAGATAGTTGATCCAAACTGGCCAAAGAGCTATTCCATACCATATGACGTCATGCTCAGTATATAAACTGGGGGGAGTTGGCCGGGGGACAGCGATCGCTGCTCGGGGACTGGATGGGTGTCGGTTGGCGGGCGGTGAGTGGCTGCATCACTTGGTTTCTTTTCCCTGGGTTTTGTTTCTCTCTCTCGTTCTCCTTTTCATTCCAATTTTTATTACTATTATTATTATTATTTTATTTCAATTATTAAACTGTTCTTATCTCAACCCATGAGTTTTCTTACTCTTGCCCTTCTGATTCTCTCCCCCACCCCACCGGGTGTGGTGCTTGGTTGCCGACCGGGGCTAAACCATGACAAGGTGTTTTGGATACACTCCTTTCTATCCTGAGCTGCAGTGACCGTAAAAAGCAGTAGTGGCAATGAGATTACTGCAACCCACTATGCCCTTAGGAACTCCTGATAAAAAGGACTATCCAGCATGCTGACATTAAAGCATCTCTCAGACCCTAAAACTAGCCCACAGTATTTCAAAGTATTTTTTTAACTATTAATAATAGTCACTGTTTTATGGCATTTGAAACACTAAACTGTGTCTGAATTTCTTGTATATTTATCACAGTCTCCATCAAGTGCTCTTTATTATAAACCTGAAACTTTTAGCCACTTCAGTACAGATAACCTGTCTTGTATCCAATACACATATGAAATAGCAGCCTGCAGCAGTTTTCTTCTGTGGCGTTAGGGTAAATTTACACCCTCAGCATCCTGCTGTTGTAGGTATTTGATGGGGAAGGAGAGGAAGGAGAATCCTAAAGCTGCCCAGTTGAAGCAACACCACTCAGACCATGGAGGCTACACAAGAAATCCTGACGCTGAAGAGCAAAGGGCAATGTACCTCTTCACTTCCTCTGTCAGTACAGCCGTGCCTGTCTGCTCATAAACCAGACTGCGCTGTCACCATGCTGCAAGTATGACCTCTTAGAAATATTGAAGTCTAACCCTTACAGCTCTATTACAAAAATCGCACGAGCCCAGCTTCATAATCCATCCATAGCCCAGTTTAATGGGGAAAAAAATCTCCTTCTGCCCTATACTAATTCAGATACTTGTGTGTAAATACAGGTGCAAGTAGGATGCACACCCAGCACAGATTTAACGACGCACCTGTCATCTGAAAACATCCACTTCTGTAAAAGACAAGGTGAGGACTCCAATTTCCCTGTCCTTCAACACTGTATAGTCATTTATACAATGAGAATGGACCATCTCTTTAACCCATTAGCACTCCAGTTTCCAAGTTCAAATGAACATTCAAGAAAAGTGAGCACAGAATCTGCTAACTCTTCATTGCTAAATTTTACCATTTTCAGATGTGTTTCTTTACCCATTAAGGAATATATGCCCATGAATAAGAGCTAAAGGATCTTCATTATCGCTATAATTGAACAGATACACTTCTCATGAATTGTCTTTCAAAAACTCTTCTGCATTTCTATGTCACAGAGAGATATTTGATGCAGAGTGAAAGCAGAAAACCACATTTCTCCAAGTAAATTGAAAATTTAGGAGAGCTCTGTCATTTAAATTGTGTTCTATGTTAATAACACATGCCATAATATTTAGTGATATGACTAACGCTACATTCAGGGAAGTGTTGCTTTAGAACCACATTTTTTGTAATTAATGTTTCATTTGGCCTGAATAAATGTCAAAAAAAGAGACACTTCCTGAGTTGTATGTTTGGTCTTTTTGTACATAATACTGGGCAGGCCATATTAAAAAGTCTATCTGATGCTAAATTGACTAATGGCCAAACAAAATGTTAATTTCAGTTGAGGTGTACACTTTTCCTGAATAACTGGAAACAAAGGTGCCACAACTATGTTTCTATAGAGGGTATTTGCTTATTTTTCAAGTCTTCAATATTTAAGTTATTATCTTTCAACTTTTTATCCCAGCTCACTATTATGCCTTACACAATATATGCCTTGTATAACTAGAAAATTTGATATCCATAGCTTTGCAAATCATTCATCTGGTGCCCTGAAATTTTTCATGCCATTTTCTTCACAGATCTCCAACTTAATTGAGGAATCAAAATTGCATCCGAAAGCAAAAAAAAAAAAAGATAGAAACAGAAAATCTTTTTATAATCTATGAGAACAAGAGCAGGAAAAACAATTAAAGATGATCAGGTTTGAAATAGGAAGTTTGTGGAATAAAAAAATATGCATATATGGTCCCCACTGAATCTTAGTATAGGGCTCAAGAGGACAGAAATACAAAATTATCATCATTTTTCAGAGCAGACACAACTTTTGCACAGGATCAGTTACAAGACTGAGCTCAAACATCTTCATGCCTTAGTTTGTCACCTGTTGATTGGGGATAAATACACTCAGACTTTACATAGTGGTTACAATGATACTTAAAGAATGTTGTGAAGTGCTCAGAAACAATAGTGATAGAATAACAAAAATAAGTACAAAGGCAGAAAATTGCTAACATGCTTACTGCTAAGAAAATTAAAGTTGATTTCAGATCCCTTCAGAAAATTCTTACTCAGCCACAAAATGTATAAAAATTATATGATTTCTCATTAAGGTTCAATTAGCTTTTAAAAATGGGTTCAAGCTAAAGAAACAAATATTGTCACAGATGAACAATAACTAAATTGAAGACAGTGTATTGCTCAAAGCTGGAACATGAGAGGTCTGGTTTCAAGTCCTGGCTCTGCTACAGACCTGCTATGTATAGACAGAGTAAAGCCTGTATACTAGTCAGTTTGATGATAGTGTAAACTCCATGAAATAGGATGGTAATTTTCAGACTTGTGATTATGCCCAATTAACAGTAATTATTACTGTTAAACCATCTCTTGAAAGTTTGTAATCAGCTGCTGTTAACAATGGTTTTAATATTTATGGTACCATCAACAGCTTAGACTTTTTTACACTGTGTTAATAAAACCCAAGGTTTAACGATGGCTGGCACCTACACCACAACCTTGTTTTAGAATGGTCTCTATGTCTTAAAGACATATGACTAACTTGCCAAAGGGACAAGGCTAGAGGGAAAAATCTGCTAAGTGTGGTTTGGTTTGAACTAGTTCTATGGCAGCACTTCACAATGTTTGTTACCAAACATAGCAGCTGATCCAAGAAAGTCAGAAAGTGCACATGTTCATGTTGTCAATCACATGTGTAGGTACACAGCGCCGCTATCTCTGCATTGGAATATCACTGCAGTCAAACTGAATTTTGGCACTGGATATAATTAAGAAATTTTCTCATGATAGCCTTGCCACTATGCTATAAACAGTTCTTCAACTAGAGAAGAAACAGATCCAAATTATCACTTCTGTTTTTATCAGGACTGAATACTCTGTATTTACACATCTGCACTTAGTTGAGAAAATGAAGATTATGTCATTAAAAATCAAATAAGAAGAAAAGTTATATTGGAACATATCTCTGGCTACCTCATCTGGATCATTCCTACAGTTAGAGATGCATGAGTAACAGGGATCATAGATCTATGTGAGCAATAATGGACTTTTATCAGTTTACTTGATAATTAATTTTCATTTAGCTACAAAGGAAGCCTGAACATTTCGCTAAAATATAGGATTCCACACAGAGCTGAGACTCAAATGTAGAGATCTTGTATAATCTTTTGGCAGGTCACTCAATCTCTCTTATTTTCTCCTCCCTTTGGAAGCAGTATTTAGTTTATCCTCATCTTTGTCTGCTTTGACTGTTGAGATAGTAGTCTACTTGGAATAGGGACTGTCTTTTACACAGTCAGTCAACTATTTACTTGTGACCTGTGAAAGATACTGACATAGAAATAATATATATTTAAAATGTCACTCATCAAATCAATGCAATGCAGAATGATTACTGGATTCTATTTAAGTTGCAGTTTTATGACAGGAATAGCCCGATGTGTGCAATCATTTAGTATCTTACGTCTGAAAAGATCTCTCTCTTCCCGCAAAGCTGCGTAACAGCATCAGGAATTGTAAAATATTACTTGGCTCATAAGATCTCACAAACTGCAAAGTATTGAGTGGTTTGTGGGTTTTGGCATGTGTTCCAGGTCAGCAATTCTTAAATACTGGTGATTCATGAAGCCTTATCCCATAGATCTGCAGGATAAAATATTTTGAGAATGCAACTACTAGAGTGTGTTTTAAAGGAGTGAAAAGTGGGAAAAAAAAAGGTAGCCCAAAACAAGAACTTCCTTACAAAGCAGAAATCTAGTCCTGTTTCAGTGGAAGTTTTTATCACGTCACCTGAGTGCTTCACAAACTTTAACGAATTAATCCTCTATGCTCTTGTGAGGAAGGAAATATTACCCTTTGTATTATACTTAGAGGAAATCATAAAGACTGCAAAGCCCAAGCATTGCAGTACTCTTAGTGATTTTTAAGGGTTTCAGTTTCTGACTGCTCAATTCCAGATTTAGCTTCCAGGAATACTGTCTTTTTTGCAGTTCCTCTTTGTAAGGAGTTATCTTCTTAACTATACTAAATATCTCATTCTTTTTGCTGAACTAGGAATCCCAATTAGAAAAACCTTACAAAATATAATTTTAACAATCTATCACTGATACATAGTCCCTTCTACATCTGTTTGACCACAGATCAAGAAAGAAACAACTAGTTAGTCTAATCTTGCTTGATTTTTGTGGACTAACAATCCTATTGTTCACGCACATTGTTCCTTCAGAGATGCATTCTCTCTCCAGACTGCTGAGTTTGAGCTGTGTAAGAAATAGGAGTAGTTTCTATTACCACACAGCATCCATGGTCGATTTGTAATATTTTACTCATATTTGTGCACACATTCCTCAGCTACCAGCGTACCAAGGAAAAGCTCAAATCTCTTTGATCTCAGCAGTGTGTCATTAAAAAATGGAAGAATTTGGTGATTAATTTCTACATCCCCCACACTGAGAAGAGAATTAGAAATGGCCCGGGCAAGTAGAAAACTCGTATAATTTCATGGAAAAAGTGCACTAGTTTGACTGTTACTCAACCACAATAAAACTTAACAGTAAGGAAATAAAAATCATAAACCAAACACATATATATAGACATGTCTATTAAAACATAACATTTTTATGACATTGCATTTTTAAAAAATTTAGTCTCATTTTTCTCCTTTAATAACACGGTTAAGCTGCCTTGGGAAAAAATCCCAAACAACGGGAACAAACCCTATCCATTAAAGAGAACTCCTACCTACAATGACGCTGTCTCCATGTGCTGGTCTTTTGACAGGAATTAGTCGTTTTCTCCCTCTCACACACTCCTTCAGTTACAGAAAGGGAGAAGATAAGCTCTGCAATCATAAACCCTGAGTTAGCAGAAGGAATGATACAGTGCAGTCTTCTTATTGGTCTGATGTGTTTGGTTTTCTGCCCAAGTGTTGCACGGTGGTACGGCTTGGGGGAGCCATGAAAGCTATATGGGGTAAGTGGGTAAGTGTCAGGAATTTTGAGGCCCCTCTAGAACAAGGATCTAATGGGGATGATGATGTTTGAGAGCTTAAAATTAGACCTTTCTTCTTTTTCCTTCTCTTTACAAGATCTTTTTTTTCCTTTTCTTGACAAGAACTGTAGTCTGCTGAACAAGAGTCTGGCATTAAAGAACAAAATTGTATTCAGTTCCTCTATAAAATAAAAAAGAATTAGGGATAGCAACTGTTTCACTGTTTTAGACTTTTAAGTAATCAATTCTTTATATAGCAGCTGCATGGTGACCACCTAATGGATCAGTCATACTTCCTGCCCTGCTTGAGGTACCTTCTATCCTTCTAAGTACCTATGCTCAAAGCTAAGTT
This sequence comes from Balaeniceps rex, assembly GCA_013401315.1. NCBI lineage: Eukaryota > Metazoa > Chordata > Aves > Pelecaniformes > Balaenicipitidae > Balaeniceps > Balaeniceps rex. The sequence continues at coordinate 94,828 of VYZW01007288.1, forward strand.
TTATTCCTTTTCCTGATCAGGCTCTACCCTAGCCATCTTCCTTTGCTCAGGGTTTCTTCCTCATAACAATTCTGTAAAACTGAAACATCTTACTAAGGAAAACACCACCTGTGCTCGCAGAAGCACTTGTTTGCCCAAGAATGAACGCTGAGACACGCTTCCCTCGGATGAACAGTAAAGCTTCACGTCTGATAATACCTGACCTCATTTCAGGCACTACGATGTGCTTTATTGCCCCTGCTAGCCAGGGATTTGGAACAATACAGCAACCTTGAAAACAGTTCCAAAGGGTACTTGGGTGTCATTAGAATATGTCTTCTAAGTTAATTGCAATATTGTCTCTATGGGAATTTCTAGCAGATACCCTGAAGGCAGGAATATGACTCTTTATCAGTAAGGATTAAAAACAGGATGCAGAAGGCCCTATCTGGATTCATTTCTGAGATGCAAAGATAGGCAGCAGTGCATGGTACAGATAATTATTGCCAGCTGTTTGTGATGTGATGTAGTTTTGCTGTGTTTGAGGTAGATGGCAAGCTGAGGACTAGGAGCAGTCCTGGAAGATGATTCTTTCTAGTGTTTTTTTTTTGAAGTCCCAAGAAGAAACCACACGTTTTCCATTTGCTTAATTAACTGTAGTCAAAAACAAATTATGATCTGTACTAAATAACTAGACAAGACTTGTTCATTCTTTGGTCAAACAACAGAACTCTTCACTCTCTTGGTATTCACCGCAGTTTTATATAACTGAATATATCCTCTATTCCCCAACTTGGTAAACTGAGGCCACGAAGTCAGAAGAGTCCTACTGAGAGAATAGCCCACATGAAACAAAGGCTCTTTCATGAAATAATATTCTCCCAAAATCCTCCTATTTATGTTTATCACTTCCTTTTGAAGCCACAACTGCTCACTCTTACTCCGCAGAAGCTGCTACATTAAGAGCTAGAATATTCTGTGATAGGGTCTGTAATGTCGGACAGGCACCTGTCTCTTCCCATTGCTGTTGTGACAGCGCTTCAGAAGGTGACAACACGCCCTATGTCAATGCAAAGACCTGAAAGCCTTCCTAGACCTACAGCCCTCAGTAAAGGCAAGCACTGGTAAGGCACCTGCCTGGCCCCGCCGCCGCGGGCTGCTGCCCGAAGGCCAGGCTGCTCACAGCAATTCTGTCCCTTCTCAGTTTGAAAGGGAAAGCCAAATCCTGCCTGACCGCCTGCCGCCACGGGCCGGCCGCGCTCCCCTGGACACCGCAGTGAAGGTCTGTCAGGGCTCCGGGGGGGACTGGACGGTCTCCCCAGCCACAAGGTGCCCAACCGGGCCGGGAGGCGCCACTGCCCTATCGCGGGGGAAGGATCGGGGCCGTGCCGGGCGGCCTAGTGTGGCCCTCCCGCTAGACTACCGGGTGGCTTGAGGCACGCAGGGAGGCGAGGCGAGGCGAGGCGAGGCGAGGCGTGGCGGGCCAGGCCGCGCCGCGCCGCCGGCGGCGCTACGGCGAGCGCTAGGAGATAAAATGCCTCGGGTGGGCGGGCGGCGTCGGCCCGCCTCCGCGCGCTCATTCAGAGAGGGTGACGTCAGGCGCATCACGTGCTGCCTGGCGTCACGCCGCGCGCGGGGCTCCCTCCGCCAATCCGCGGGCACTGGTGCCGGCCGAGCGCGCCGCTCCGCGCGGCGCCGCCGGCCAATCCCTTCCGCCGGCGGAGGAGGGACTTCCGCCGGGAACCGGAAGCGGGTCTCTCATGCGAGCGGGTGGTTGAGTCTCGGCTCGGAGACGTTTCGGGCCCCGGAGCCGCCGCCGCCGCCTCCTCCTCCGCGCCCCCCTCCCCGCTGTGCTGCCGCCGCCTGCTCCTCCTCCCGGCCCCCGCCCCGCTCTCCGCTCTCCTCCTCCCGGCATCCGGCGGCGGCGAGGCCCCGGCGGCGGCGGCGGCGCAGCGAGAGGCCCCGGCGCTAGCGGAAAGCCCGGCAGGAGCGAGAGGCCCTTGCGCCAGCGGAGAGCCCCCCGTGCCCGCCCGTCTTCTCCCCGTCGAGGCCCGGCCCAAGGGCGGCGGCGGCTGCTGGTGACAGGTGAGTGCGAGGGGCCTCCCGGGGCCCGTGCCCTCCCGGCGGCGGCGGCGGCCACTTGGGCCGCTCCCCCCTCCCCCCCATCTCTGGTGCGAGGGGGAATGGCGGAGCCGGCGGGGGAGAGACACCCCCCCGTGTCGCTACCCGCCACCCCCCTCGCACCGGGGAGGCGGCCGGAGCCGCCATCTTCCCACCCGAGGCGGTTCCCGGGGGAGAGGTAGGAGGGAGGAGGAGAAGGGATCCCGGCTCGGGGCCTCGATGGTGGCGGGGGTTAGGGCGAGTCACCGGGCTAGGCCGCCGGGGCCGCTCCCGCACTGCGGCCTCGCCGGGCACCGGCCGAGTGAGCTTTGCCCCCCGCGCAGGTTTGGCGTTGCCGAAGATCTCCGCGGGCGGCGGGTGCGAGCGCCTTCGGAGGCGGCGGGGAAGGGGAGAGTGGTGTAGAGGCATGCCCGGAGCACCGGTCTTACAGCGCTCTCGGGCTGTCTGCCCTTGGTGGATGGGCAGCCCTGCCCCTCTCTTGGGAGCAGCCCCTCGCTGATCGCTCCAGGCAGATGTAGGGCAGCGCTGACTTTTCGTGAGAACTGGGTCCTGGACAAGGCAGTTGGTTGTGCAGGAGGTAGCGTGGCCAGCTGTGCTCGCAGGTTACGAAGTGCTGCTTGCAAAAGCAGGCACCGTGCAAGTGGTGTTTTTCCCCCAGGATTTCGTTGTTGTGGGGCCTTCGCTGGCTGCTTCAGCGAAGTTGTTTTCACTCTCAGTTTCAGTTTGTGCAAATGCTCAAAATTACTACGTAGCTTTGTCCACAGTTTAAATAGATGTGCACTTGCCAAACAATGTTGTACAAGATTCCTGTGTGGCAGATAAGTATAATTATTTTTATTCTGCAGGTAAGGGAATTGAGGCAAAGTGGTTAAGACTTGCCTGTGGCCACAGAGAGAGAGCTGGTTTCAAAACCACTGTTTAAACTTGAGTCACAGTTGGGGTAAAACCATGGGAATTCTGGCTTCCGATCCTGCGTCTTGTCTCTGGCCTAGTTTTGTCGGCCTCCGTCTGAATCCTTAGTAAAATTGGAGTAGGAATCTTTCTTAAGTACTGCCTCAGGATCGCTACTGAAAGGCTTTAACCTTTCATGTGGTTTAAGTTTCATGTCAAACTTATCTGGTTTTTAGGGATTGGATACATTTTCAAAGGTCAAAGCATGTTGTGTTCTTTTTTAAACTTGCTGGGTTTTCACAGCTGTAGGGTTTTGATTCTGATCTGGTAACTGTTTTTATCAGTTGAACTTTCACTTGTTTCCTGCTGGCTTGTAAGCATTTCTTCAAGTTAATTCTTGAGATATGAAGCTAATCAGCTTAATCACTCTAGCTATTAGAAGAACATTGATATTTTCTGATTTTTTAATTTTTTATTATTATTATTATTATTATTTTGTGGGAAGTGAAAGGGAGGAGAAAACTAGGGTGAGGCCTGATAAAGCACGTACAGGAAACAGTACATATTTTATATGTAATGTCTATAGGAAATTTTATTCTTCTAGGTGTGTTGCCATTTGTACGTGTATACTATTTATATGGAAGCCAAAATTACTCTCATGTTTAATTGGTCTTATATTTTGGGAAAAAAAATCCTTATTGAAACTGAAATAAAAGGGTTGCATAAATGAATGCATTTGACCTCTTGGATGTTCCTAAATAAGTGATTGTATATTTTCATGGTATATAATCGGGTCCTTAAGTGCACACAGTGTTCTGGGTTAGACGGAATTGTTTCCCTTGTAATTATTTCTGGTTTTTCAAGTGTTTACACACAAAAGCCTTAAGGGAATAAAGGTGTCAGCACAAGTGTGTTCTGCCTTTGTTGCTTTTTATGGCTTGCTCTAATGCAAGTATACACATAGAAAGGTATGGATGACTGATATGTACGTATATATATTGTTTAGATATGTGGCTGGAACTTAAATCTGCTTTAGTACAGAGCAAGATGGAAGATTGGGAACTGGAAGCAGTTGGAGCTTTAGGATTTTGGGGTTTTTTTTTGTTTCTTTTTAAGACGTGGTAACCATGTAGGCAATTTCTGGCTCTGATGTTTTACTTGATTAGAGTGAAATTAACTACTTGGTTTATTTTACTGAAATGCAAAATAAATACAGTCAGGTTTGTCTAATCTACATGTTCTGTGGAGATCTGTTGCTGCGTCTCTTATTAAGTCTCATATCTGGCAGTGGCTTTGGCTTTAAATCAGTTGTGAGCTTAATTGGCATGGTAATATAAACTCTTTGTTAAATATTTATTACATTACCTCAAAAAATGCACATGCTAGACACGGAAAAGGCATGTTTCTGGCCATAGTGCGTAACAAATCTGAAGTGACAGCTGAAGGGTAGCAAGAAAGGAGTTATAAAGAACAAAGTAATTAGGTGTAGATGAGTTTCATCAGTTTAATTTTTTTAAACTAGGTGGCTTTTTGGCCCTTCAGCGCTATTAATGTTTAATTCCATGGTGCCTGTATATATGCATTAGACATTCACATTCTCGTAAATTAACAGGTAAGGTACACAAATAAGCATGTGGAGCACTTGACTTCTCTTTTGTTGTGCCTGTGTTGTAAGGAGCAGGTTTTGTCAAGGGCAGCGGCCTTATCGATCTTCTTGAAGAAGAGCGTTCTTGTCTTGGAGATGCTCTGTGAAGGAAGGTGCAAAGGTGGCTGTAGAGGTAGCTAACAAACAGTGTCGAGAAGGCTGTCGCTGGCACAGAGAAAAAAGCAAAAGAGACCAGATGAAGAAAGCAAAGAAACACAGTTTCAAGTCTGGAGAACATCAAGCTCTGGGAGTGTGATTTTTTGTGTGTGTGTGCATGTACACGCACATGTGAGGAACTGTTATGTGACTTAAGACGTTGTAAAAGATGTGGTTTACATAGTGTTCTGTTCCTTTAAGCATTTGCTAGCAAAATGACATTTTTAGACAACAAGTTTGTGTAACGCTTAGAAATAACTGTTGAAAATAGTCTTTGGCTGCATTTATTCCTGTATGTAATCAGTGATATTAAACTAACATGAGTACTGTCAGTCTCTTGTATTTGCATTCAGAATGGACACACAGGTACCAGAAGGGAAGGAAGGATGTTACAAAACAGAACGTTGTAAGGAAGAAAATTAACCCCTCCCCCTGCAGTTTTGTAAGAGGCAATAGTATGTGGAGAGCTGTGTAGAAGATGAGAGTAAAAGCTACTCTTGTAGTAAAGGCCCCAAAAAGGTATTTAAACCATATTGTTCCCAAAGCAAGGCATATGCACGCTGAATCTAATACTATCATTTTAGTCCATATAAAACAAGATCTAGACAGGTAGATTTCACCGCATAAGCGAGTCATTAACTTAGGGAAAGTGATGTAAAACTTAAACTTTGAAATAATGCTAGTTTTATGTGATATCTCAAAAAAGAGAAAACATGCATGCACATACACCTTTCTTCCCCCCTGAACTGGTAATATGCTTTATCAAAGGTACCAGTTGAAAATGTTGTAAATACAGTTGTAAGTTAGTGCTTTGGGGAAGTTCTGTTTTCTTTTCCTATGTATTAACTCCTCTGCATGAAATTCAAGGAAAGCTAGTGTATCATAACAGTCAAACACAAAAACAGAATACCTCTGAGCACTTTCTCTGAATGTAAAACTCGGTGATATTTCACCTGGTCAATAAAAACAATTTGGTGCTGTTCATACTGGATAACTGAAGAAGACCCACTGCTATTCCGACAATCTGTTTCTTTCTCTTTAAGGATATGCTGGCTTTGACTGGCTCATGATAAAAAATTATGTAAAACCAATAAGTTTGAGGAACTTGTTAGAAACAGGAGACTGGAAGTTGATTTTTGTACCACCCATTCATTTAAATTAATCTAGCCAAGTTCCACAAAGTAGTGCAAGAGAGAAACAAGTTCTATTAATTGGTTCGTAGCTGATACTTCGTAAGTTTTTAGTGATGTGCTGGAGCCAAGGATTTATAATCTTTTTTCATTGGTCTTTCGCGTTTGTGTGTTCTCTGTGTGTGTTGCTGTTAAGTACTCTTTCTAAAGGGGGGTGTCCCCCCTTCGGTTAGGAAGCAGGTGCAGTCATACCTGCAGACAACAGAGGTATTTTGGAGTACTTAAATTAGGTGTGACTGTAATACAGCATAATTGTGCGATTGGGATAGCCATGGCAGTGTGCGTTCTGTGATGTGTGCTGCTGCAGGTATTTTGTGTCTGGCTATGTGTTTCAGGAACAGCAATTAACTCCAAAATTGGAAGTCTGACAGGGGTTACTAATATGTGGCTAGCTACTTGGCCTAGAACATTGCAGGGAATTGGGGAAATGCTGTTTTGACGCCCTGATGAATCACCAATTTCTTTGAGCCTTAATCTTTTCTAACGCTCGTTTACCATGGAGGGCTGGGCTATGCATATTCTGGATCCTGTCAGTCCAGCTCCTTAATGGGTAGTTGAATGATGTAATACAAAAAGAATCATTCGTTCATAAGCTGAATGGATTGCCGCCTCTGCACTTCCAGCAGCTCTGTTGTTATTCACGTAAGGCTGTTGGCATGTAAGGAGCTGGTGTCCCCGAGAGTATATCCTACAGTAGAGGTTTATTCTGGATTGCCTTTATGGCCGTCTAGAGTTCATAGATATCTCAAGGTCAGTGTACATGTATTTGAGGTAGTAGTAGCTATATACAACTTTTAGTTCTGGAGTGTTGCACTTATAGATAGGTGGAAACATAGATGCCTATAGATGTCTATAGACATCTATCTGGCATGGTAGCTTATGATGAATTAGACCTGGAATTGCTTTATCTGTTAGGGACTCCTTCCTAAAATGCCTATATCACTTTCACTATTGAAAATAGCAAGCACTGGCAATATAAAGACTTTGGAAATTACACCTTCAGATGCTATCAGTAGTTCACATGGGACTTGTTCAGGAATCTACTGAGTTTTGAGTGTAGTTGTAGAACATACAGTTATTTTATGTAAAGCTTGTGCTGGGCTTTTTGCAAGTCTAAATACTGTATCACTTAATTTTGCTTTTAGATTTCCTGTGTTTTCTTGCACAAGTATCAGAACAATATTTTCCCTTTGCTTAGATTAATTCTTCCTCAACTTCGTACTGGCCCTTCCCTGCTAGCTTCTGGAAATAAGCAACAATGATGAATATGGATACTGTATTGATGGTATTCATAAAGCAGACTTCCGTCCGTCTTGGTAATGGAGGTAGAAACTTACTTCAAAAAATTGGAGATTTCTGTTATTCTATTAAAGTGTTTCTCCATGTTTCTCGGCAAACCTAATGTTCTGCAATCTATTTTCAAGTATTTTATAATCATCGGATGCCAGTGATCTGACAGGGAATCTTGAGAAACAAAATATTAGTTAAATAGTAATTGTGTTGAGGAAAAAAATATTTAATCGTTTGATAAGTCTCACTTGTCAGAAATTTAATGAAATGCTTGAGAAGCTTTACAGTGAAGTGTATTGGCAGCTTTATGGTTTTGTTTTCTGTCAGTG
>VYZW01007291.1:1590-15904 GCA_013401315.1 Balaeniceps rex
CGCCTCTCCTCTCCTCTCCTCTCCTCTCCTCTCCCTTCTGATTTCTGTGTACTTTATTCTCAAGAACAAATATTAAATAACCTTCTCTTACCCAAACAAATTCCAGCTAGTCCCCAAAGACAATCAAGGTAATTTTTAACCAGAATATTGTCATGATCTGAATGATCCTTCAGCCATTCAAAACATCAGGTTAATGCACACAATAATTTATCATAAGTTAGTATAAATAACCCCTGAATAAAAAGCTTCAATCGATACTTTACAGAATGAAGAAATGCTTTATGGATCTGGAAGAGTGAAAGAAACATCAGGATAAGCCTAAACTGAAGCAGTCTTGTACAAAAAGAAATGATACATCAGCAAAAAATAAATAATACATTTTACAGAATTAAGGTTAACAAAGGCAAGGCAATAAAAGATTCTGAGCGTTAGGGAAGGAAGGGTGACTTAAGGTCTATAGACAATTGCCAGTGAAGGCAAACAGCATATGGGAAGGGTTTGCCAAAGGAATAAATGCAGGTGACAAAGTTAAAAGTGGAGAGGAGATTGAGTTGATGGGGACATATGACCTGTGGAGTGAGTGGAGAAGCATGCACTAGACTGTGCAGATTAACACTGCTCAGGAAAAAAGGAAGTTAAAAGAAATGTAGTTTGAGGTGGTCAGTAGCCTGTATTCAAGATGTCCATAGTGGCGCAACTGGAAAAGAAAAGGCCAAAACTGAAGATGATATCTGAGGTAGCCTGAGGAAAGAGTTAATCAACCAAGATGACTTTCAAATTAAAGCTTGTTGATGGGTTGAAACACTAAGACTGTGGGCATTAAATGCACTCAGAGACTCATGAACTAGAAATAACCTAGAATTTTCAGATAAACAGCAAATAATTTGGGAACACTAATACAATTTTTAATTAATTTACTTTGGACATCCTGTTCGAGATTTTAAAAACTGTTTAAGTTCATTGATGCTATTTTAAGGAAAGGGAGGTAAAATTATCTATTTTTGCAGTGTCGTTTGAAATTCTAATAGCATTTGTAGCAAGAACCATGGAATTTGTGAGATACAAGAATGAAATTTCATCTGGTCATGTTGTTAAAGTGGTGTGGCTGGGTATCAGGGGTGTGGCTATGTGCACACCTGCTGTACTTAGGACATTAATTCCCCAGGTGGTCCACGAATTCATCAGCAGTCATCTGCATAGAGGACATAGTGGACTGCTGTATGATGGACTGCCTTGAGTGAAGGCTGAAGTGCTAGTTGCTTTTGCAACAAAGCACTAGATTAACTGGTGCAGGAGCTCTCCAGGTGAGAATTTTGGACTGCCCTGAAGACTCCCTCAGGCAGCACCTGCAGTGCCTAGGCTAAATTATACATTTCAATGTGTTGATTAAAATACTGGGGAAGAAGCTGGACTCCCAAGGAGGTTAATACTGCAGAATTGACCAAATCCTATATAGATAAAACACTTGTAAGTAGTCAGAAACTGTTCTTCCAGATGCAGACAGGGTCAAGTAGGACAGTCTTTTGCATACAGTTGGCATAGTTAGCTGTTTTGTATGAGGTTTAAGACAATAGCAATGGGACAGATTATACCTGAGCTGGAGTTGTCATATAGGAGCACAAACCAGCTGGTTATGAGAACTTGAGAACTGAGGAGAACAACAGTGTGGGAAATCTCACCCAATTCAGCTGAAGATATCATTGCAAGGGACCTTGTAAGAGAAACTCCTCTGACCTTCTAGACAGCAACTGAGCACCTTGTTCAGAGCATTGGATTTCTTGTGTAAACATTACCCTATTGCAGAAGCTCAAAAATTCAGGATTTTTAAACAAATGGTCTGTGATTGTCCATGCAGCAACTTATAATTAAAAAGAGGTAAAAAAGAACAGACCCATATATCTGTATTTTCTTCTGAGTATAACAAACGATATGGCTGAAAAAGACAGATTGCTCCACCCCTCAAGTCCAAAGCAAATTGGAATTATCACCTTTCAGATCTTGTTCCATAGATGATTTGTTTACCTCTCCTAAAAAGGATAGCTTGCTATTCAAGCTCTTGTAACTGATTACGTTAGAATTATTATTTGAAGTAATAATCAGTTGAAACCTTCACATGTAAGTATTTTTAATGCTATTATTGATAATGTGTCAAAATCAAATACTGTAATGGTGAAATCAGTGTGTTATAAGATATTTGTGAATGAATTTGCTTTTGGCACCACTGGGTATTTTAGACTCTTAGACTAAATTAATTCACTTTAAGATTTTTCATCTGTGATTCACAAGTCAGATGGAATATTCACAGTGTATATAGCAATACTTTATAGCTTGTGGTTTTAAAATATAATTCCTTAAATCATTCCAATGCACTTACCCTGATGATGATGACTGTTTTGTTGAAAAGAACTAGGACTCTGAAGAGAAGATGATGTTAATAATTCTGACAAAATTCCCTTTCGACCTCTGGAGCTGTAAAAGATCCTCAGGCAAACATCCTTACTGTTACAGTATCATAGTAAATTGTTTAACAAGAAAAGATAAAATCTACATAAGACACCTGGATGTAATAAACTATCCTCAGGGTAGGAAAAGGGTGAGAAGAATGCTTTATGTCTCTCTGTTGTCATAAAACAGTAGGGAGATCAACACATTTGGTGATTTGAAGAATCTGCCTGTCAGTGGCATATGCATGTCCCACGTCAAGCAGAAATGGCTGGAATAGTCCTTCCTACACACTATTTGAGCTATGCTCTTGAGTTATGACTTTCTCCTTAGTTTGACCCTGAGTTTTCATAGGCACTGAAATGACAATCATTACTTCAAATCTTAGACATCATCATTATTTTAAGCTGTAGACCTGCAAAACTTTCCAATGCTAGAACACTCTTTTTTATCAGTAGTATATGAATAGTACATTTTGTTATACCATAGTATATTACATTCTTGGTTTTTTTTCCACGGGTAAATAAAATACAGTTAAATTTACTTTTAAAATATGTTTGTACCATGTGTAATAATTGAGCTGTTCAGTCTTATAGATATCGCATTAGAGACTTCTGCCATTAAAAAATATAAAATGTGTTGATGTCTTTATTAGGCAAAACCATTTTGACAAACTGAAATGTAAACCTTATCTTTTCTAAAGTGTTACTGCAATATTAATGCTCAAATGAATAAGCCAAGTAAAAAACATAATATATTCCATTTTATAGGAGTAGGAAGATAAATATTAAGTGGACTTCATGGATTTGAATATAAATAGGAATTCCAAACTTTCTGCAAATATTTAACGATGTATTTGAAAAGGCAAATGTGATGGCTAGTACTGTCTTTTAATTAATTTAAGGATAAAGATAATTTTTATTACATGCTACAATTTGATAATGTTAGTAATAATCTTTTAGCTCATTTCTTAAACAATCCAGTCTGTGTAGAAAAGCAATAAAAGTTTTTGTTTCCTAAATGTAGGTAAATTACAAAAATACTTATGAAAATGATGTTTATTTCATCCCCGTTTCTCATCTCAGCTCTAGGTTGAGAGCTTTCTAAATACAGTTATTTCTGGCACCATCCAAGAAACTCCCAACAGCATGTGACATGAAGACCATGGAAAATGATCTGGTTTTTGCCACTTGTCAGTATTCCTGTTCTGAAGTTCCCCTTTTAATTACTCCTCCTCTCCCTCCACTAATTTATGACATTTTGGGGGGGGACAGGACATTTGAATAAACTGAAATGTCTCCTTTTACAATGAAAGGATTCTCAGGTAAAAATCATTGTTCTACATTGTAACTTAAAAGAAAGCATGAAAAAAATTTAGTATATTAGTGGAGCTATAGCTGTAATTGGTTTTCATCAGATTTATTAAAGGTCTTGACATTCAGACAATTTCAGGCAGAAGTGAAAAATGTTTTCATTTTCCAAATGAAATTAAAACCTGGAAATATTTTGTTTTGGATATAATTAAATCTTTCTGTCTCAAACCAAGATATTTTAAAAAATGTTTTCTTTTTCTTATTTTTAATTCTAGTAAAAATTCAATTTAAGAAGATCTGTAAATGAAGCAATGGTTCAAAATGAAAAACAAAAATGTTGAGAAAATATTAAAATAAATATTTAAACTGTTTTCTTTTCTAGTTTTTCTTTATTAAATGAAATTAGATTAGAAATGGCATGATTTCACAAGCTTTTAATAATCTCATCTATATATTTAGTAATGGAGTGCAAAATTCTATGTGGAAAATACTGCAGTTTTCACTACTTAATAGATAAAAATGTTTCTCTTCCTAACCCCCTATTAGAAAGTGATTACTTAGGATCAAACAAGAGATTTAACAAACACATCTCATATCTAAACAATGTAAAATGCAACTAGGCAGTAAAATCATTTTACTGCTAGATCAGCATGGCTTGTCCTTGCTCAAGCATATAGACGTACTGATCGTTTACTATACATACGAAGCATTAGCTGATCAAGTAATAATAGCATCTAAATTATTGGATTAAATAACCATTAATGAAAGTATTATTACTAAGGCACATACACATAATTTTACCCACATGACTAGCTATATGGCCATTTTAAAAAAAATAGTTATTACTAGTTTTAGAACTATTATTAATTTAGTGACATATCCATCAGCACAGATAGAATCTATTCCATTCTATTTCTATTTTTATATCACCTTCATAACTGTAATAATGAGCCGTTTTCAGTGATGCATAAAGTATCATTAGTAATATTTTTTCCTGTGAGTTTTGCTCTCTCTCTCTCATCCTAGATAATAATTATAGTGATTTAAGATTTTTTGTAGAATAAAATTTAATACATCCTTGACTAACTATGCACCAAATGACCATTTAGCTCTTTAACTCCTGTGGAACTTTGGAGCTTTGACTCATAGCAAGCATTGGGATGTCAGCCATTTTTAATTTTATGAGTATTTTTTTTTCTCTGTAAAATTCATTGATCACCTTTTGTAGTAGAGCAGCCACAACAGTAGCTTTTATTAATCCTCTTTTGCAGCTGGACTATTTGTTTTCTTAGTAAGAACTGCTAACAAAATATTAGAAGTAACCCAGGGGTTCATGGAAAGAATTCTATACAAGTCCAGATTAAAGACACTTAAAAGCAGGAAAGCAAATATATCACATATACATCAGCTAGCTGCAAGGCTTTTGATCCATTCGTGCACTAATTATTCTTTTTGTGTTTGCTTCTCAATTCACACACATTTAAAAAAACAAATGAGAAAAATAATTAAAAGTTTGAGATTAAGTTGACTGTTATAAAAAATGTGCATCTGAGACAGAAAAACGTACAGATGTCTGAGTGTCTCAGTGTTGTACAATTGCCTTAAAACAGCATTAATATCATTTAAATGCTGATGTCATTAATGAGCACCAAAAAAGGCAAATAAAATTCTGAGTATCTGACGTTGACTTTTTTTGAGCAAAGTAAACTTAATATCAAGAACTTAGAAGTATACTGCACCTTTAAAAAAACCCTAACATATTTATTATCTCCTAGAGAAATGGCAGAATAGGCTTCTACAAAGAATTACAGAATATATAATTGTTTTAATTCATTTTGCAAATGAGATTACATTCCAGCTTCACCCTGTTCCCCTCCCTAACATTCAGTACTTTGTAATTACTATGAATAAGATTTATAAAAGGATCTAATTGCCTATCTCCTTTTGAAATCTCAGCCTTGCCTTGAGTCTGTAAATCACAACCATCGGGCTTAACTACATCTTCAGGCATAATCATACGCAAGGGTGGAGGTGAATGAATGGAAGCACCCTCTGTATAGGCTGAAGCGGCACCCTGCTTCAAAGGCACCCCTCCAAACACCAATACCAGCTTCCCAGTCATTCTGGAGTAAAAGTCAGGTAGACCAACTCACTGGTATGTGTTTTGTCACAAATGTAACCGCTGAAAAAAAACCATTTTATACTTGGATTGTGCCAGCACTTAGCCTTTTGTATAAATGCCTGGGGTTTTAAAACTATGCTAGTTGTTTTTAACTGATGTTTCAGTAAGGCATTGTTAATACTTGGATTGGAAGGTGCAGTAGAGTAAGGGCAAGATCTTGGAAAGATGTTTCCAATTCACAGCTCAGAAATTCCAGAATTCAAATGTTATTTTTAGCTATTTTTCATATTTTTTTTCTCTTGTTTGTCTAGTCTGTATATTCCTGAGGACAAATAATATTTCATGGTTTGTGTTGGTGCACTATTTAGTTCATACTCATGTCACCATATTAACCCTCTATTAACCCTGTACCTCTGTATTATACCTTTACAGATATATATATATATTCTCCTGTGTATATCCCTGTGCTAATCCATCTCATTGTATTAAGCCTATTTAGGTTAGTACAATTACATAGAAGTACCAGCATGTAAGCACAACAATCCATTTGGTTCAACTGAAGTTCTACTAAGGAAGAAGATAACAGTTGAAAATGCTAATAAGACTTTTTCTGGCATTCTCCCTGGGCTGAGATGAAGCATGAAGCAGTGAGACATGAAGCTCAGAAAGCCTTCAGTGGCATGGCAGCATTATTAATGGCAGATATATCAGAAGTACAGGCAGTAGCTCAGATGTGAGTTCACTAAATCCTGATTCTCATAGCAGAAAGCAGCCCTGGTTGATGCCATTTCCTCTGGAGGTACACCTGATGGTTGCTGCATAGGGACAGGTTAGACATAAGGTGGAGCAGTCAGGTGATTTTCTCATATAAAGAGGAAGAAGAAACAGGATCAAACCCCAAAAATGTTCTCTTTCATAGAAAAAATTGAATGGTTTAGCTCAAATACTTGTGTCCTGGTTTTGGCTGGGTTAGAGTTAATTTTCTTCCTAGTAGCTGCCATAGTGCTGTGTTTTGGATTTAGGATGAGAAGAATGCTGATAGCACACTGATGTTTTAGTTGTTGCTAAGTAGTGCTTACACTAGTCAAGGACTTTCTTTTTCAGCTTCCCATGCTCTGCCAGGTGCACAGGAAACTGGGCAGGGGCACAGCCAAGATAGTTGATCCAAACTGACCAAAGGGCTATTCCATACCATAAGACATCATGCCCAGTATATAAACTGGGGGGAGTTGAGTGGGGGGAGCGATCGCTGCTCGGGGACTGGCTGGGTGTCGGTCGGTGGGTGGTGAGTGGTTGCATCACTTGTTTTTTTTTTTCCTTCGGTTTTGTTCTTTCTCTCTTCTTTTTCCTTTCTTTGTGGTTTTTTTTTNTCCAAACTGACCAAAGGGCTATTCCATACCATAAGACATCATGCCCAGTATATAAACTGGGGGGAGTTGAGTGGGGGGAGCGATCGCTGCTCGGGGGCTGGCTGGGTGTCGGTCGGTGGGTGGTGAGTGGTTTCATCACTTGTTTTTTTTTTTCCCTGCGTTTTGTTTCTCTCTCTCTCATTTTCCTTTTCATTGTGATTTTGTTATTATCATTATTATTATTATTTTAGTTCAATTATTGAACTGTTTTTATCTCAACCCGCAAGTTTTGTTTTGCCCTTCCGATTCTCTCCCCCATCCCACCGGGGAAGGAGAGGGTGAGCGAGCGGCTGTGTGGTGCTCGGTTGCCAACTGGGGCTAAACCACGACAACCTGGAATAGTTTAAATGACACTAGAAGTACATGCTTGCAAAGGACATCAACTCACTCGCCAATTTTTTACAGAGATATAGAAAATAAATTAGCCAGCATGCAATAAATAGCCGTATTGGATTGCTGACATGAAAAGAAATAGAGACGGGTTTTTGTCTGAATTGACAAGCGGCCTTTGTTTTTGTGAACACAACTTTGCTCTTTCTAACAAATGTGTCTAAAAATCTTATTATGCCTGAAAATCATATCACTCAGCCTAAACCCGTCTGGAATTTGGAAAGAAATCCTGTTCTTTAGAATTACTAGCATCAAACTTTTAACTTTTTGATGTTATTTATATTCACAATGAATTGAAGATACAGCTATTTACAGATGCACAATTATTTACAACATAGAAGATTAAATTGAAGCTTTTAAATTGAGCTGAACTGTATATGTGGGGTTTGCTATACTACCTGAAGAGGAGAAAGTGAGGAAGTAGAAAAGGGTTAGTGATGACTACGATAATAACTGCTGTAAGACGAGACTATATTATGACTGTTATTATTTTGTTCTTAATAGCAGTAACATCATGTTTGCCAACTCTTCACTCAATTTTTATGATCATGATTGTTATTGTTGTTCCCAGTGTGGCTAATTATAGCTCCTGAAGAGCAAATCTTTCATCAAAGATTTATTTGTACCCCACAGCACATTCAAAGTCTGATTCCTTTAGTTCTTTCAAGATCTCACTGAATTGTTTATAAAGACCTCGTGGCAAAGTCCAATACTGACTACATATTTTGTTTAGGACAAATGGATCTGGAGATACAGGTCCTTGGCTTTAGATCTGAGGAAGCAAATGTATGTAAGTGTACAACAATGACTCTTCATTTTCTTATTCAATTACAAAGTAATGTAGTACTTTTCTTGCCATGAACAGAAGTAAGAAAAAAACATTTAAAATGAATACCACACTTGCATATTTAGATGATTTCTTCGTTTAGTTGTTGCAAAGGCTGAAATCTTTGAGAAGTTTTTAGATTCTCCAGACCTATGGATAACTACCTCTGACCGTTTTACCTATGGAAGAAAAACAGCCAAACAACTGTAATACAGTGACCCTTGAAAATCACATTTTTTTACGTTAACATAAATATTTAAAGATAAAACAGAAGGATCTAAGAGATTTAATTTTATTTTTTCCATAGGGATACACTCTAAATTTTTTAATGGAAGATGGGTATTACAACTTCAGAAGTTAATTGCTGTTTATATGTGTAATACTTTCATCACAAGAATGCGGTAGGAGAGTTGTTTGACAGAGAATTTTTCTTGAATGGTCATTAAATGAAAGTAGATAGTTCTTACTCCTGAAACTTGCTTTAGCTGTAGTCTTAGAGTAGCTGGAAGAAGAGAAATATCTCAGTGAGCACTAAACATACCTCGTAATGGTGCTTATGTTAGGAGTGGGATTAATGTGACTGCCTATTGGACTAGATTGCCTTTATAGTCAACAGACTGATACATTTTACACTGTAAATACCTGAAACGAGATGAATCTCCTTTCACTGTCTTTGTAGGAGAGCTAAGTATACATCACAAAGGTAGTATGGAACACACCAAAGAAGTTAATTTCACTAAGATTTCAGCACATCTAGAACACATGTTCTAATTGGGCTCTTTTTAGAGCTAATAAGATTATTGATTTTAAGAAGGACTTATCCTTCTTCTGGCAGGCTAATGAGCAATTTATGATACCTTTGCACATTTTACTTATGCACACTGAGCTATACATGATGAAATTAATTTCCAACATGTAAAATTACTGAGCTTTTGTAGGCAATATGTGCTTTCATTTCAAGTGCTATATCTACCTTTTGTTAAGTGTTGGACTGAATCCATATGGACTGAAATATAGCTAAACAGATGCTTCATGACTTTATGGTATAATTTAATCTGTAGTACTAGAGATATGCAAGTAATTGAAATCACATTTTTATTAGCTAAAAACTTAAAAATTTTCAAGGATACCTTGCATATCCCCCTGCAAGATATGCATGACATTTGCATGTGCTCACAACCTCATATATCCTCAGAGCTTATGTCTGAAAAGAACTGATATGATCTTCTTAGTATAACTTAATGCATATTGTACCACAGAATTGGTAGGTCCTGAAATGGAAGTATTTTCAGTTCACAACAACAGATAACTTAACTAAAGTTTCTTCTAGAAATTATAACACAACTTGCCTTAAAGGCACAAGTGATGAAGCACTTATCATTTGAAGTTCTGAAATTCTTTTTCAGAAGCTAATTACAGTGTGTGTTAAAAACTTTCCTTTTATTTTCATCTATTGAAACATTATACAAGCCATTAGGTAAGTCGGTGTATGAAAAAAACTCAAACCTAATAATCATTTAAACCTTGCCTCATTTAAACTTAATAATCATTTAAACGTAAACCTATCTGTCTGAGCTGCATTGTGTTTCATGCACCTAGCTCTGAGTGTTTGGGACTGAAAGTGTCCAGACACCTTGATTGCTAGCAGAACTTTAACATAGTTTCTGCCTCCTTATGCCTGGGGAAACCAAACCATGAAGTAAGTATTCCCTCAGTAGTTCACAGTAAAATCCATAAAAGAAACCTTGCCTTCCATAATTTTAAGAGATAGTTTGGAAACCTGCTGTGAGAATGCCCTAAGCTAGCCAAAGCACTGAGGGGGACATGCATAGGACCTTCCTTAAAGCAAGCTCTTTCTAAAGGTGAAAACAGCTAAGATAGCAAATGTAAGATCATGGTCTTAGAGATTGTTGCTGCTGCTTTATTTTTCTTTAAAAAAAAAGACCCACATATATTTTGTTTGAAACATATATGTTGCGCTATATTTAAAAGCCAGGACATTCATTAAGAATGTGAAAAAGAGGCAGCTACACCAGTGTATATGTCTTTCCTTTGGCACAAGAGAGTGTTTAGAATAAACAGGAACAAGAAACATGCTTTTATCCTAACTAAATGACAATTAAGAGAGTTCCTCCACTTACCTAGGCAGATGCTTGTAAAGCTGTAACTTGATGGCATGTTGATGGTGATTATGGTGGTTGTTAGCTCTCCTTCTTAAAATTCCAAGCTGCAAAGGTGCTGAAGAAATGTTTGACTAACACAGGGGTTGATTAAAAAAATGTGTCTTTCTTTCAGTAGACCTGGAGCTATTAGTGCAAAGACACAGTTAAGTGGACCTGAAGGTATACTTAGGAATGATGCTGGCAACTTTATAGTCCTGAAAGTATTGAAAGCCAAAGGTAAATTCCTGAATATTGTTTGTGATCACTTAGAAAAATGTCTTTGGAGAAAACAAAGTTCACGTGCGACTAGATAGTGGTTTTGCATAGAGCATTAACTTTTAGTGTACTTATGCTGGGTCAGAATCTCTCTGACCATCTTCTGGATGCAGAGGTTGTACAGCAAGAACAGACAGAAAAGCAAGTCAAACATTTTCGCTCTGTAAAACCCAGACAGGCAACAGACAAAACTGAAGTCTAGGCAAAACAGTAACTCGCACCTTCCCTCTTTACCGTGCCACATTTACCTTCATTATGGGGTAAGGAGTACAGGTATGGAGATTATGGGAGGTTCAGTACTTTGTGTATGCAAAAAGAAACAGATTATGAGTACTGCTTCATGTGTCCCATCACTTTTTACTTAATTACTTGGAAATGCATTTGTGTAAATTTTATAAAGACATTTACAGACCACACAACTGTATCCCACTGGAGGAGGCAGCACATCTCTACAAAATTTGTTACATCTCAGCCTCTTTTTTGTACAAACCCGACTGTGTAAACATTAACAAAGTCTGTAAAAGCTTTTGCATTTTCCACCACAGGGATATGAAACACGAACAAAGTTTTCTGTTTTTCTCAGCACAACAGTCCAGGCACTGCTTATGAAGCAAGTGCAGCAAAAAAACCCAACCAACCAACCAACCAAAAGAAAGAAAGAAAGAAAGAAAGTAACCCACCAGATTTTGTCCTTCTAGTCTACAGTAACAAGCAAGGATAGTCACTTCATTTCATCCTATATATTAGGTTCTACCTTAGGGCAAAAGGAATAGTATAGCAAATTGTGAAACAGTTGGGTTTTTCAGCTTTGTTCTGTTCAAAGGCTTCCTTATTCCCATTTGAGGATAAGGATATCCTCAAACTTTATTTTCTTACTGGAAACTTCAATGATACAACTACTTTCTGAGACCAAAGACTCAACATATTATTTATAACCAAACAGAAGATACTTTTTCCCAATAAATTATACATGTCCTTTTTTTTTAATTACCCATATATTTAATTTTTGTCTTTACTTCATGTTCATTATCATAGCCCCATTCTGTTACTCACTACTATCTCTGACTACCCTTCTTGTGCTACTATTGCTTGCATTTGCTCAAGTTTGAGCTGTAAACAAGTGTCCAAGCGAAATGCTCAATTTCTTCCCGGTTGCTAGTCCACTCATCTTCTACCACACATTACCCATTATTCTTATGAATAATTCCACTTAGCCAGTGGCATTCCCGTCATCTTCCTTTAAGCAGTGCATAAGTCTCCTGCTGCTTGTGTCCACTATAAGGCTGCTTCTTTTTTTTGATTTATTTCTTTATTTCCCCCCCCTGAACATGGAGCATAATACTGACTGAGGTTTATTATATGTATCCATTTTATTAGATTTCATTAACTCCTGCATTAAACTCAGTGTGTCTGTCTGTCTCAGGTAGCATTTCTTATTTTGGTCTATTAGCCATGTGTCTCCTGTACTAAAAAGCCATTCATACTTCATATGCTTCAGACTGGACATCATCCTTTAGTGCTCTTTAGCAAAACTAAGTGTAGAACTCCAATTTGTGATTTATTCCAAATCCTTATCTGCATTTCTTTTAGCCTCCCTTTTCAGCCTAAAGAAAAAAACAATAATATATCAAAAGCCTGGTCTAATAAGATGACAACAGGGAAATTAGGGGAAGGGAAGAGAATATTTGGGTTTTTTAAAAGCTTCAATAGACATCCAGAAGTAGTTATTTTGAGAATGACCATGACCACACACATGATAATTCAAGAAACATAGGTTCACAGTATGTACAAATTTGTAAGTCAATCAAGAAGTAATGCTTTCACTGCATCTTTGGTCCAATAATAGACATGTTTTTGTTTTGTTCAAAGAAGTGTATTGCCACTTGTACAAATCATTGCGATATCTATCCCTCACAAAGAGGTTCGGGAGCCTGGGGTTTTTTGTTTGTTTGTTTGGGGGTTTGTGTGTGTGTTTTGCTTTGTTTTGTTTTGTTTTGTTTTTCCTGAAATATCTAATGCTTTTGCATGCATGTTCCTTGTGGAAGACGGAGGGAGAGGATAGAGGATAAAATGGAAAAAAAAAAGAAGAAAAAAAAGCAGCTAAGCAGTAGGAGNACTTCGTCTTCAGGGAACCAGGACAACAATTTATTTCTATGAGATCATATTTTAAACAGAGCTTATAATTAATTTATATAGTTTAAAATGGGGATATAAAGCAATTTGTAACCCATATTCCTGCCATATTCGATGTTTTGCAGGAACTCCTTAACTAAACAAGGTCAACTATGACCAGTACTAGAGATGAAAATGCTCAAGGGCATTCCAAGCACTGCAGGGTTTACTAGTGGTTCTGTATTTGCTCTGAATCATTCACAGTGTCATCTGATGAGAGTTTCAATACTGGAAGGCAAGAATTTCACAGCCTATTGAAGTCAACAGAAAGCCAAAACATCGATGGACAAAGATCAGTAGGTCTTTGTAGCAAAATCATTAACCCTAACATATCAGCTAAATTTGAAATTGTATCTTTATGTTCTCTCTACTTACATGCTCTGCCTGGTAACAATTAGACACAGTGGGGCAAATTCTGTCATTTGTTATTGAAGACACCTGTTAAAGGTGTACCAAATCAAAGTAAAATGCATCTGAGAGAAAGTATAAGCAGGAAGAAAAATATACATTGGTGATTAGGACCATCATAACAGAACTGGAGGAGAATAATTAATTCTGTTCCTCTTTTTTTTTTCCTTTCTTTCTTTTCCCCCAAGATGAGCAACCTGGTTGTATACAGATATATCTTTTGAATCACCAGATGATAAGAGGTAGTTATAAGGGAAAAAAGGGAATGGAGAATATTTATGAGCTTTATTGGTCATAAATGTCAGTGTAAAAGTTCATGAGGACCAGTTAGTACATATCTGAATTTGATTTTTTTTTTTTAGATTGAAGTGCTTCATGTATCAAAACCAAAATATATGACACCTAATAAAAGAGACACCCTTCCTTTGTTTCTTCTCCTTTCCTTTCGTCACTTTTCTTCTCTTTTCTTTCGTCTCTGAAAAAGTCTGTAAAAGAGAGATACTTTGAAATATATTCAAAAATCTTCATCATTGATTATGTCATTCAGAGCAAAAAGCATTCCAAATTAAATGCATCACTACAAAGGTTGAAAACACTCCAAAACAAGCAGAAAATGAGTATGGAACACTGAAAAATGGTAGACTATGCTGCCACCCAAAGGCTCTGTTGGATAAATTGGTTGCTTTTATAATATACCAATACAAGTGTCCAGGTGGAATAAAGGCTTACTTATTCCTTGGTTGGTAGTTATCATGACTGATGTGCCAGCATCAGTAATTTTATTAAAGATTTTG
>VYZW01007292.1:25385-36250 GCA_013401315.1 Balaeniceps rex
ATTAATGAATAATGTTTTAGGTTATTTTAACTAAATTAGTAAGAGAGTTCCTTTTTCTGTGCATTACTTCAAACCTGACATCATGGAACCTCAGCAAAAGGAAAAGTTATCAATCTCAAATAGTCTCTTCCTTTGTCTTCCCCAGTACAGGAGGTTATGACTTCAATATCATTGCTTGGTTCACTATTACTATCAATGTTACCTGTATGCAACCCTAATACAGATGAGTACTTCAGAACTTGTTTATTTTGGGTTATCCATCCACTGTGCAGTTGGCCAATGGGAAATTAGGCCCAATGTGTGTGACCTGAGTTCTTTTAACACCTTAGGTTTGCACTGTCCTCTTTTTCAGTGTTTAAACTTACCATTTATACTGTGACAGTACCTTCTCTGTTGCTTGGTTAGTTTGTTTTGTGCACATATGAGTATGAAAGTAAACATGAGTTTAATGACTACATAATTTAAACAGCACAAAGAAATTATATAATTTTGAACCTACCTGACTGAACACTATAAACTAGCATACACAGAAGTCAAAACAAATTCGTATTATGCAGACTTTGAGAAGCAATTTGGCTTCTGAAAATAAATGTATCTAATGGCCCATTAGGCAAGGGTATTTGAGGAAAAACACCAGAATCATTCAACAAACAGTGATTATATAGCACAATGAAGAAAATTAAATACAGAGAAGGGAATGTGCTTTGACA
This sequence comes from Balaeniceps rex, assembly GCA_013401315.1. Classification (NCBI taxonomy): domain Eukaryota; kingdom Metazoa; phylum Chordata; class Aves; order Pelecaniformes; family Balaenicipitidae; genus Balaeniceps; species Balaeniceps rex. The sequence goes on from VYZW01007292.1 coordinate 26,096, forward strand.
GGCTAAATGCTCTTTACTATTTCTTAAAAAAACTTGTTTGTATTTACGGCTTTCCTTAGGGAAAATGTGTCCTTGTTGCATATTCCTTTTTAAATGCCCTGTAAAACGATTATGACACCTGCTATAGAACAACTTGACTAGTTTATGCCCACACAGATAGAACTGTAGTGTTGTAAATCTAAGAGCTGCCAAACTGTCCACACACACTATGCTGGAATTGCCTGTGATCCTCTATTATTTGCCTTTAAATATTTTACACTCCTGACATGAATCCAATATTGCTTGCTTGACTGGATGATGTTTTCAGATTCCAAGGTCATTTGCTGTGACCAGTAGTTCATGAACCCCGTACACAAACATTTTCTAGCTCTGTTTCTGGTTATATGCTATTGTATTTTAAAAAAGTCCTCTTTCTCAAACGTAATCCAGAGATTCTGACATGACCATGGAAAATGTCAACAAATAAATGAAATGGAAACAGTCAGCTAATCCTGAATTCTTGTTCCCATTGGTAGAGCTGTTACCTTTCTCGTCTGTCACACGATTGTGTAAAAAGACTAAAGGTCAACAAGTGACTGTTTAGCCTTCTATATAGGACCCAAAAAGATGCCTGCTTCACATGCCAGTTTTCATTTATGTCACGCCAGGTTATGTTTTAATTAAATCCAATCCTCCCCTCATCTACCAAGGTAGTCATTTCATGGCAGAAGGTTATCAGGTTGGAAGGTGTATTGAGTGTATAAGGCAAGGCTTTGGTAGCTGGGAGTAGCAGGGGTGGCCTCTTTAGGAAAAGGTCAGTGGTTGTCCTTTTCCAGACACTGACGGTTCCAGCAGGCTCTGCAGTGGACTCACCACAGGTCAAATCTGACCCCATCGGGGAACTTGGTGGTTCCTCTGTGAAAAGATATTTAAGAAAGGGCAGAAAATACTGGATAGAGAGGAAGAGGGAACAAAAAGAATGTGAAACAACAGGAGGAATACCAAGGGCAGAGTAGCAGGAGGTACTGCATGTCAGGGCAGGCATACCTTCCAAACTGACTGCAGCTTAGGGATGAGCCCACACTGGAGCACACCAAAGGGAGTGAGTCCTGTGGAGAACATATGCTGGAGAATAAGAAAAGAATGGGAAGGAAGGAGCAGCCAAGAGGAGCTGCTACATCCTCCCTGCAACCCCCACCCACCACCCCAGTGCCATCTGTTGACTACTGAAGGGACTGAGTGTAATCCATGATGACAACAGGGTGTGGAGGACAGGTGCTTGGAGTGAAGTTGAGCCTTATGTCTTACATATCAAATCTATGCTTTAAATACAAAAAAGGAGGAAATGTGTAAATGTCTGTTTCTTTTTTTCTTGTGGATTTTTTTCCCAGTACCCAAATCAGTAATTAAATATTTATTTTAATTGGGAATAAATAATGTTAATTTCCCCATGATGAATCTGTTTTGCCCACTGCAGTAATTGGTAACTGATCTGCCTGTCTTAATCTTCACCCCAGAGCTTTATTGTTCCTGTTCTTCCTTTTTTGTCCCTGCTGTCCAGCTTATTTTCTCCAAATAACTAGCATACAATGTTGTTTTTCAGACTGTTTTATGGAAAACTCAGAACACTTTAAAAAAAAACCATATAATCCATAAAACAGTGTGATTAATCCAAACTCTTTATCTCAGTGTTGCATCACTGCACTTACATACGATGAGATTCAAGGGCCGTCATATAGTCTTTAAATGAACTGATTGAACTCTATATCACTTAATGTATTTTTTGCTCCATTAATGTGAGTAGATATTTGTTCTCAACTTCCTCTATGTTATTTAGAGACTATCTTCCAAATTCCAGCATTACTTTATTTTTTGATAGTTTATACTAATTTGTGCTTGTGCCAGCCTTGTTTCTTAGTTGAAATAGCTCTGATTATTGCTGTACTCTATGGGTGTATTTATAATGGTGAGCACATCCTCCCTCAGCCTTTATTTTAGACACTCAATGTCTTTTAATCTGCTTCTATATGTTTTCCCATACTTTCCCAGTCTATCCCAGTCTTTTCGAATACTAAGTTGTGGAAGTAGTATATATTAATTGTTTTTTTATTTACTTGCAGTAAGTTAAATTAATTTCTCTAAACATGGATTATCATAACTGTACTGCAAATACAATTCTTAAGATCAATAGGAATTACAATTACACGTACCTGTCTTTACATAGTTGCATAATACATCTTATCTCATGTGTCTTATGACTTTTCTGTGTACTGATATCAACAATCATCTGTTGTTTTCTCAGTCATTTCCAGATTTCTGCTTGTAGCAGAAATCTTCAGTCTCTGTTCCAGGACAGTGCATTTTATGTTATTGCCTTTCAATTTATTATTATATTCATTCGATGTCATCATTAATGACATCATAGTCTTCTTTTATGTCAATGACATCTCATAAAGTGTTTTCAGCAGATAAAGTTACTTTTATGATAAGATCATTAATGAACATATTAAATTAGCCCACATTATTTCTTGGGAAGTTCCACTGTTTAATTCCCTGGTAACTAGAAGTTCCTTTTTGTCATATGCTCTTTAGTTACTTTACCTGCACTACATTAAAGCGCTTCCACCTTAAAAAATTTCCCATGTAGCACTGAATTAAAATCTGAATTTTAAATAGAAGATATCTTTTCTATTTCCCATATTTCCCAAAAAGGTTATAAAACATATAGGTTTCATTTAGCATAATCAATTTTTAATGCATTCAAAGTTGCATTGTGCCCTCCTTTCCACTTATTTCCCTTTCCTGCCTGATTTCTTCTAGTGCGTATTGGTGGTGGTCACACTGACAGATCTGACCCTAACCATTATTTTCTATTCTTACGTATAAGTCCTAAATATCCATTTTTCAATTGTATACCATTGTTAAATTATATACGAAATAGGTCTGCTCAAAATACCTGGTATTGGATTTGAAATTTCAGAACTATCAGATGGAGATTATCTGATTCCCGAGTATGACTGCAGTAAACAGGGTGAGATATGCTTTCATTTAGTCATTTTAATAGCAATCTTTTGCATATTTATTCTCATTAATCTTATTCAAAACCGAGAAAGTAATTTATTTTGGTTTGGGATCATATCCTGATTAGCAAAAATGTATCCTTCCTACAGTGCATAACATCTCCCCTCCCCTTTGTTTGTTTCTTTTATCCAGAAAATTTATCCAGAAACTAAATTTGCTGCCTGACTTTTTCAAGTGATACTCTACAACTAATTAAGAGAAATAAAAAAGAAAAATTAAAAAAACTACTTCTTGCTTGTCCTTTTCTTATTTCAAAGGATTTTATCTTTCTATGGTAAATATCTTAATTTCAGTTCTCCTGACACTACTCCTTATGTCCTTTTATAGATGGATGCATTTATGTCATGCACTGAGTCTATATTACAGTATTGACTCAGCATTTTGGTCTCCCATTTATCTGGACTGGGTACCTGTCCAGGGTACAGCAGGATCTTTTCAACTTAGGTACCTGAGTCACTTTTCTGCACATTTTTTTAATGTCCACAAAATTACTGATTTGAAACAACAATGTATTTTTTGAGTTCCCCTATTATCTTTTGAATGAATATTAACTACCCTGGAGATTTACTGTTCTTAATTTAGTATCATGTATTTACTATCTCCTTTTGGATATCACAGTTCCATTTTTCAGAGAAAATAGATCAGACTGTATCATAAAATCAGGTAGTTCACATTATTTTTTTTTATCTTTCTTAGTTGTTCCTTATATTCACTGCACAGAGGTTCTGTTGAGAAGTTCCCATTCCTCAGATGTTCACTTCAGTTTGATCGATCGATTGATCTATCTGTCCATCTGTCCCCCACCACATGCACCCCTTTTGTTCTGCAAAATTCTTTTTCATTCTCCATATGTTCATCTAATATTTTACTGCAATCATTCTGTCATGTATGTTGGCCATCATCTCATGAAAGCAAGTTTTTCAGAGTCTTGGTGCTTTCAGCTGTGTCTGCTGAATGTCACATTCACCATTTGTTGTCAGTACAGGAGTATCAGGGAGCAGCAAAGGCAGGGGAGCCATGGGTGATAACATGGCCGACAGGAGAAAAAATCCATCCCACAGCACCCAAGCAAGGAGAGAGAGACCGTAGCACAGAGGCAGTAGCAGGTCTAGGGTCAAGCCAGGAAGTGGAGTCTGTGAGTCATGGTCAGGTCCAGAAACACCAACTGGGATCAGATAGTCCACTGGTCACCAGGCAAGTCCTTAATGCTGAGGCACATCTGAGGTCAAGCTGGTCAATCTGCTGGTCAAGGCAAGGGTCCAGACCAATGGGGTACATAGCCAGGCATGGGTATGACTGCAGCATCATTGCAACCTGGGACAGGTTGGTATCAAACATGAGAGTCTCTGATTAAAAGCAGCTTCCAAGTGAAAGAACAGAGAGATCTTGCTGAGATTTCTTAGCAGAGCAGCTCACTGGGGCCTTCCTGAGGCTTCTTCTAATTATTTTTTTGCTCCGAAGGCCTGCTGAGACACCTAAACAAACTCTTCCTTATCAGCAAGCTGACCTTGAAGCTGGCCAGTTGAACTTCTTACAAGGGTGTACTGGGCTTGGCTGGGATGGAGTTAACACCCATGTTTTAATTATTGCTGAGCAGTGCTTACACAGCATCAAGGCCTTTTCTGCTCCTCACACCGCCCCACCAGCAAGTAGGCTGGGGGTGCACAAGAAGTTGGGAGGGGACACAGCTGGGACAGCTGACCCCAACCGACCAAAGGGATATCCCATACCATATGATGTCATGCTCAGCAATAAAATCTGGGGGAAGAAGGAGGAAGAGGTGATGTTCGGAGTTATGACGTTTGTCTTCTCAAGTAACCGTTACACATGATGGAGCCCTGTTTTCCTGGAGATGGCTGAACAACTGCCTGCAGATGGGAAGTAGTGAATTAATTCCTTCTTTTGCTTTGCTTGTGTGCATGGCTTTTGCTTTACCTATCAAACTGTCTTTGTCTCAACCCATGAGGTTTTTTGCTCTTGCCCTTCTGATTCTCCCCATCCCCCTGTGGGGAGTGAGTCAGCGGCTGCATGGGGCTGAGCTGCCATCCAGGGTGAGCCCACAACAAAGGGAGTGCACTCCAGGCCCTGACAGAGACTTCATTAATATGTGTTTTATAATGTAAAAATGGGAATGTAAGAAGTTAGAATAAAAGTCTAAAAACACAAAATCACAGTCAACAAGTATTTCCAAATATGCCACCTGTTTTATAAGAGCAGAGAGAATTGACCTGAAGAGGCAGAATTTCAATCTTATATATATTCGTTCAACATAACCAAATGCGTACATTCCTGGTCATTGCTTTTCACACTTCTACTTCAGTTATATTAATTAAATTTACTAACAAAAGTGTAAGTTACCAGAACACTTTTGAAACTAAATCTTTTTGTCTCATCTTGCATCCTAAAACTAACTTGTCAGGTTGCGTAACACGTTTCTACTTTAAATGCGTATTAACAGATTCTAAACACAGGTATGTCAAATTTATTTAATAGAATCTTATTTTGCAAGACACTAAGAAAATGCTTAAGTTTATCTTAAAGTTATTATTATTAATCAGCAGCACAAAGAACTTTAGGTTTTTAAATCTCACTGATTTCAGGAATAGTTTGTAGCTCAGGGTTGTTGAGTTATTGCAAAATATTCTTTAACAGAAAGAAAATATGAACTAAAATAATTCACAGAATAATGTGAAAGCATGGTATTGCATGTATTAAAGCTCATAAAATGGAACTGAAGTCTCTATCATGTAGCAGCAGTTGAAATAAACTTGATTTATTTTCAGAGGTATCACCCCCCAAAAACAGTTAGTAATGCTAAGTAATCAATCAGGTCTGCTGAGGAGTTCTAATGACAACATAAACCATAACAGATGATTGTAGGTGGTTATTTAATCACTATCATCTACAGCTGAAATTTCATAGTGAAGGAGACGAGACAGAAGAGAAGAGCTAGAAGTGGTAAGGGAGGAAGGGTACAACGTTTCTGTACAGTCCCTCTGAAGACAGCAGGATGAGATAGACTCAACAAAGAAGAGTTATATTTTACACTTTTTTTTTTGTTTTGTTTCATTTCACCACTGATTTTAGAAGAAGCCCAGGAATACATCTGAATATTTTGGCCCAGTTTTGTAATAAATCCTCTGATTGTCCCCACTTAGCATGTTAAATTCATGGAAAGTTTTGGTACATATGGATTAGATTCCTTTTGGAGGAAATTGAACTGCAAGCTGTTCTCCAAATACATACAAAATGTGCTCCTCACCCTAATGAAGAAAAGGGACCTTCGAATCAATGACTAGACTTTTGAACATCTTTGGCCAAGTGTTTGAGGGATGTTCAGTCCTACCAATCAGCCTATATCTAGTTTGACATAAAAACACTAAAGTAAAAATTGTGTAGATGTAAGGACTTAGAAGCAATCATTTTGATCTTCTATTCTGTTTCTATTGAGCCAAATTACTTACCACTATAGGCATTGCCTAGGGTGATTCTCTGATAAGCTAAAGATACCATGTAGTCTTAAAGTTACAGGCTCTGCGCTCAGTTTCATGCTTCTATGCTTTTCCTGTCTTTAGCTACCACAGCCCATAAAATGCTCCCCTTTCCACCCCCTAAATATTTGTGTGATGTGATTTCATTTTTCTGACTTATCTAATCACTCATCAGTTACCTTGTTAATATTTCTGCCAAGAATTTCCTTTAAAAACAGACCTTTATGAAGCATTATTTTCCTCTACTAGAGCAATTCTGACCTGCGATTTTGGAGACTCCTGCCATCCAGAATGGCTGCCTGCCATCTGTTTGCAGTGCAGGAGATAACATTTAATAATTCATAGGATGGATGACGAATACTGTTTGACATTTTTCCCCTGATTGCAGCATACTTACGAAAATATTTTATGTCCATAGAAATGCTTCTATCATTCAGTGGGTAGGAAAGTTGCACTTGTCACGCAAATACTCCAATAGCAATAAAATCAACTGAATAGCAGTCTTTCTAGACTTTTTTTTTCTTAGCATCAAAAGCCCTATTAATTCTATTAGCAGTGAGCATTTTCAATTGATAATCAAACACAATCAAACTTCACATAACTCAAAAGAAGAGGCCTAATGATATGCCATGGTCATGGTCAAATATACGGAGATTAGACGTGATGCTTTATTTTCATAAACTGAGGAAAAGAAATTGGATTCTTTTATTCTGGCAGTAGACTTGAATGGAAAGCAGACAAAATGAAAAACAAATTCCAGTGAAAATAACATTTTTCAAATTCAAGCCTATGGCAATAATCCAAGATGTATCAACTTCAGTAATTTTTCAGATCTATGCATAGATTTCATCTTCCAGTGGCTGTCAAATAATTGTGAGAATTTTAAAGGCCTGATATTACAAAGGGAGTCTTGCTGGGGCAGTCAGTGAAATTTAACTACAGCACATAGTGGACCATGTCCCCAGTTGCCTGGTTTATTAAAAAAAATTCCTGTTATCATTAAAATCCACATTTACAAATGTCTGTCTGTTTAAAACTATGTCTCTGGATCTTCTGAGGGTCTGTGTTTCTCCAGCTAGCAATTGGTAAACTGGCTTGAAATAGGCTTGAATAGTACAGTAAATTGTTTCAAGCTTCCTCTTTTGATTTTGAGTTCAGTTCAGAAGTCACTTGTCTTTATAGTTAGAAGAAATCTTTTTCATACTCAGCATTACAAAATATATATACTCGTACTTAAATAATTTGTCTTTCTTGTCTTGAAATATATATTCATATTATTTGCAAAAAATTTAGGGGGAAAAAAGACAAAGAGTATGCAAGTCAAAGCACACATATAGTCAGCTATCACATAGAAAGTAAAAAGGATTTTGTTATTTTTTGTATTATTTAAATTATTACTGGACTGTAGATAGAATGGAAGATAGTAATCAACAAATAAATTAAAAAATAAAAAATTAAGTCAGTGGAAAAATGAATGGTAGATGCACTGATTTTCAAAAAAAGGACAAAGTACTCTAAAATGACCAGTAAGACAAGATTTTAACCTGTCAAAGTCAACCATGCAGATGCCTAAAAAGCTTTTGTTTAAAGATTAGGTGAGATTCTGAAATGCTCACAGAAAGATTGGCTGCTAAATGCTACCATAATCTTTCACTGTCATTTCAATTAGTAGCCTCTTAGTGATTCCTCTCAAAAAGTCAGGATAATCCAGAATTGTTTATGTTTTATTTTATGTTCTTCTTACAAAATAAAGTATTGTCAACTAAATACAGCTAATTTCCTTTAGACCATTCTAAGATTATTTTTAATGTCTTGGTTAATAAACATACTTAGTTGAACTATATTGTCAAAAAAGTTACTATAACTGAAATAATATTCAAAGGAGTTCTGAAATAACTTATTATTTCAGATGTGGAAATGATTGAATTTGTCTAATTCTAGATATTGGCAAAGTTGTAAGGCATTGCTATATTGTTTTGTTTTGAAATGTCCTGTAAAAAAAAAAAAATTTCTATTTTAAACAAATGGGGGTTTCTTTACCTGCAAATTTTTACAGACAATATCAGCATCCCTGGATTATTTCTTTTTTAAATAGCTTTGAATTTAAACCTTTTTACTTCTAATATCACTAGTTGCTATGTCTACTGAAACACCTAATAAGTTCTTACTGTTTTTCAGTTTCAATCAGAATCTATTTCTATGGACACTCTTGGTGGTTTTATCTAAATTACTTCAGCAAAGTTACAGTGTTTATAACCATATAATCTATACTCACAGTTGTTCAGAATATGACAGCAGACATGAGCCTGCATAAAGATAGAGCATATAGTAAGTGCAAAATTCACATTTTTCTGATGGAAGACCATGGGAAAAAATATTTAATCACACATCAAAAGACAGGGTTTTTTTACTGTGGTTTAAGCCACGTATCATCTTCCTACTGAAAAAACTTTAAGATTACCAAAAATCCATTGTCTTCCATCCAGCTTGAAAAAGACGACTCATTAGAAAAAAAGCATTTCTAGGAAAAGGACAGATTAACAAATTAATATATTTTGCTTTCTTTGTTGTTATTGTTGTTAAGATTAGCTGGCTCATGTAAGGAAATAACTTTAGCCAGAGGAACTGCAAATTTGCTCATTCTCTGCATCATCAAATGCACTTCATTTTGAAGAGTAAAACAATTGCATTTTAGGAATACAAACTAACTGTTAAATGATCAAAATAAAAAATATTTCCTTCCTTCAAAATTATTGAGGGCATTTCTGTTCTTTGGGAGATTTGCTTTTCATTTTGTAGCAGCCTGCTCAGAATGTATTTCCCAAGCTGGATGACCTCTGGAAACGTGATAACAAAGTTAACTGAGTAGAATCTCGAATATTAATCAATTTCATTTTATAGTTGCCTATGTGTTGAGGCACTGCTGAGGGGAGTTTTCTTTTTTTTACTAAAAGCAAGTAATTTTTTTCACAAATCAATTTTTCCATTTTCTTTTTTTTTTCTTTTTCATCTTTTGTTAGATAAATGATCATTTTCTCTGAAAAATTTTCTGATACCTATGCTTACAATATTTTTCCTGCTTTACTCAAATACTTATCTGATCTAATTAGGACACTAATATGTATTGATTTAAATATTTTACAGTTTAATTCTTTTGTTTCATGACAAAGCAGAGCAAGTTTTCGTAAAAAAAAAAATCAATGCTATCCTTCCTCCAGAAGTGATTGAAAACCACTGCATTTCAACATTTGTAATTCATATACTTTTCAATAACCAGAAGGTAATACAAAATTGTTACTTTAGGATGTGTACTGGTGTTAAGGCTTTGTGAAGTGGCAAATGAAAAACAGATCACTATTCACAAACTAGCTCCATGATTTTAATGATTTTGGACTTTTTCACAAATTGATCACAAGGAAACAATATGGAGGCAAATGGTAATTTCAACATTTCTAAATGAAGAAGGTAGACTGTACTTGTATAATAAAGAATTCTATCCTAGAAAGCAGTGGCTAGGAATAATATTTTACCATATATGGTAGGTAATTATCAGAATAACTTGTCAAGATCTGCTGTGGAATTTTTAAAACATGGTTGGAATTTC